>VXAY01003018.1:0-15421 GCA_013399855.1 Oxyruncus cristatus | reverse complement strand
CCTGTGATGTCACCAGTGCCCTTTTGAGGTCACTGCTACCTATGTGATGTCACCGATGTTCCTGTGACATCACTGCTCTTCCTGTGATGTCACCAATGTCCCCAGAGGTGGTCCTTGTATCCCCAATGTTGCCACCAGTCCTCTCTGATGTCACTGGTCGTCAGTGATGTAATCACTGTCACTGTGATGTCACCGATGTCCCTCTGATGTCACTGGTCCTCAGTGGTGTCTACCAGGTTCCTGTGATGTCACTGCTGTGCCTGTGATGTCACTGATGTGCCCTGTGATGTCACTGTAGTCCCCAGGGTTGTCCCCCATATCCCTTATGAAGTCATAGCTCTTCCTGTGAAGTCACTGCTGTCACTGTGATGTCACCAGGCTCCTATGATGTCACCAGTGTCCTTGTGATGTCACTGCTATTTAAGTGATGCCATTGATATTCCTGTGACANCAATGTCCCCGGCCATGTCATCAGTGTCTTCTGTGATGTCATTGCTGTCACTGTGATGTCACCAAGGTCCCAGTGATGTCACTGGTCGTCAGTGCTGTCACCCAGGTTATTGTGATGTCACTGCTGTCTCTGTGATGTCACTGATGTTCCTGTGATATCACCAGTCCCATGGGATGTGACCGATATGCCTGTGATGTCACCGATGTCACTGAGATGTCACCAATGTCCTTGTGTTAGCTGTTAACGTTAACCTTACCCACAGAAAAAATATGGACTTATATTTAGCAATACCAGAATGTTATAAAATAGTGTAAAGGAGTTTGAATAGAGTGAATAAGTTTGAAAAATGTGTTACTGTATACCAAGTAGTTCCATGCATGCTCCTTGCCCTGTAGCCTGAAAGATCCTACGCTAGGTGTGATAAATATGCTTAATGTAAACCATTGCATTCCAGAATTGGCTATTCCACCATTTCTCTTGCTGCTATCCACTTCCTCTCACCCTACTGCGCACGAGACGAAGAGGACCAAAGAATAAAACCTCGTTTTCAGTTGATACAGTCAGTCTGTCTTATTTCACCACCAAGCCTAGTGACAGTCAGGGACCGAAAAGACCTACAGAGATAACTGTGTCAGGGAAGTGGACGTCGGCACTTATTATTTGGGTTTGTCTGCAAAAATACCTTAAAAGGACTGCACAGCACCCACTGCTATATACTGGTACTGTGTCACTAAAATGAATCCCTTCTGTGTCATTAAATTGATGGTCTTGAATAAAATCAAATGCTTTTTGTTGTCACCAGACATGACATAACTTAGTGTTCAAAAACAACAGTCAGACACGGGAACTGGACTCAGGTATCCTACCTGGCAACTAATTTCATCCTCACTAGATATGAATAATCCCTAGATCTGCATAATCTCTACTACTGTTGTGCAGAAATCTAACTCCTGGAGTCTGATTTCAGGTACAACAGTTCTTTGAGGTAACACAAGGATGTGGGTTCACAGAACAGTGTCCCTCTGCCCTGTGTTTTCATCATTTCTTATGACCTGTGTTGTGTGCTGACAGCTGTTTTATAAACGTCATTATGAAACTGGAACTGCTCAAAAACTGTGAATCCAAGTTAGGTTATAGGTCTATGGAAACTGGAAACAACGTTTCAGCTATTTTGATGGGATGCCATCAATGTTCTCTTTAAATTTCATGTAAAAAGACAATATAGAGAGCAAAAAGTAATACAACAAAACAAAATCTTTTCCAGCCTTGGGGAAATAAACTGTAGGACTGTGATATAAGTCTCCAACAGAGTAAAGGCATTACCAATACTAACAAAATGAGTAAAATGAGGAATAGTAGAATTTTACTGATGTAATGAAGTTGGATACAAGGTATAGCATCTAGACTAAACTTCCAAGGTTTTTTTTCAAATTATTTGTGAAATTCCTGCAAAGTCTATTTGGCCCATGCTCCACAGCAAGGTTCTCTATCCAAACATCAGGTCTAAATTTGCATAACTAGCAGCACTGAAAATATTCCCCTAAAGCTGCCTGACTGATCACCATTAGTTGACCTTGCCCATGCTTAGTTTGTGGCTTTTCCTCTGAGGTTTACTCCTCATTTTGGGAGCAGTTTCTGCAACATGGATATTACTCCAGTATTGTGTGCTCTCCCCAAAAAAAGCAAGCAGTTTTGGCAATTTTGTTTTCCTTGTAGGTAAATGGCATAAACTATATAAAGAGGTAATGCCTGTTTTGTTGAAGACATACTTTGTTGTGTACTCTAGAGCTGCAAAAAAATCATTAAAATAATGTTTATTAAAATCAGCTCATCAATAAGCTCATTAAAAGCTTCAGGCTGGAAGGCACTTCTGGGTGCCATACAGTCCAACCTCGGGCTCAAAGCTGAGCCGACATCAAAGTTAGCTCAGAGCCTGGGCAGTCAAGTCCCCAGGAACGGAGACTATAATAAAGTCTCTCTGCAAACCTATTCCAGTGCCTACCCAGCCACACTGGGTAATTTTTTCTCTAGATATACGTTTGGGATTTTCCTTGGTATGGCACGTGTACCCTTTTCCTTCCCACCTGTAGCTGTGCATCTTTCAGAAAGATTTGACTCCATCCTCACTCCAAAGTACCTCAGACTGCCATCCAGCCCCGCTCACTTCGCTTCGCCCCTTTGCCCGCCTCTCCTGCCCCCTCCCCGCCTCACGCAGATCGCGCCCGGGTTACGTCACCGCCCCGCGCCGGCCGCCCCTATCACGTGCGCGCGGCGAGGTGACGTCACTCAGCGGAGCCGCCCGGCGATGCGGGAGGTGCGGAGCGAGGGGGCGGGCGGTGAGGGGAGTGTGGGGCTGAGGGGAGTGTGGGGCGGGTCCCGTGAGGTGCCGGCACTGATCCTCCACGCCGTCCCCCCGGGGTGCCGGCAGTGGTCCCAACACTGCCCCCGCACCGGCCCGTCACTGTACCTCGTCCGCCTCAGGGTCCCGCCGACCGCGAGCTCCAGCGCCCGTGGAGGTCGGGGTGTCCCGAAGCCGCAGGCGGCTCCCTGGGCGGGAGCTGGGGCTGCAGTCATGCAATGTGCGGGGCCGGGGCCGGCGCCGGCGCCGTGTCGGGTGCGGGGCCGGAAGGCGGGGTGGGGCAGAGCCTGCCGGGCTCAGTCAGTGGGTTGGTGGCCGCCGTTGCCAGCGCGGCCTCTGTGTGTGTCCATAATGGCCTTGGGCGCGGGGAAGGGTTCTTTGTCCCGAGAATGGGCTTGAAAACGGGCATGAGCCCAGAAGTAGCTTCTCTGAAAATTTTTTCCCCTTTAGAGAATAGTTCAGGGAATAGTGATCTTCTTTGCACAGGTACCGTTGACATACCCACCTCTGGACCGCTGAATAAATCATTTTGTAGAAAAACCTACACATGTTAGGGGACTGGGTGAATTTGGTCTAAAACCTGTAATTTCATCGTGCTGGTAAACTGCTGATCAGACTTTTACAACAGATTAAATATCTGTCAAGGGAAAGACCAATATTAGTAAAAGCCCTGCTGTGTTTTTCACTTAATATATTACTCCATGAGATCTGTTTTAAATGTCTGCACGTTTAAGAGCAAGTGCTAGAACTTAGACTGGTGATAATGCATCAGTATTTCAGGTTAAATATTCCCAAATTCTGTGACTGGCAGGATATCTAAGGCATACTTGTAAATCTTTTCATTTCAAGGATTTCAAGGGTTTTCATTTCATTGGGCCCTTTTGTAACTCAGGGTTTGTTCCACATATAAAGTTTTGGATATATTTTTTCTACTTTATTTATTATATTTTCCAAGTCACTTCTTACCTTTGGAGGCTGTGTGTGAATTTCTACATGCAACCTCCACAAAATGTATACATTTCATCTTCAGTCTTCTAAAATTTGTTGGACAAATTTACCTTGGTTTGCTGATATTGCATTAAGAATGCATGTAAGTGAATGTTTATATCAAAATACATTAAATAAGATTTTCAAGAGTCAGTACATCAGAGGCGATTGCATGTGCATCACATAGTGAAGTCCCCTGTTTGTATTCCTTAAGTTGCACAATAACTCTTTAGATGCTGTAATAAAGAAAATAAGGAGAGTGTTAAAATTCATTCCAAGTGGATGCTTTTAGGCTGGTATTTTCAATGTATGTTACTCATGTACGTATAGGTACTGTCACTGGTTTCTTGGTCATGTAAAATGTTTGACAGGACACTTTAGTCTTGGGTCTGTTATGTAATAATGGGGGAAAAACCAAAACGAAAACTTTACCTGTTTGAAAAGTTGAAAAAAGGCTTGAAGGAAATTCAGAATTTTAGTTACAATAGAGCTTGTTTCGAAAGGAAAGTGAAACTTGATCTTGTTTCGGGGAAAAAAAAAGGGGTAGGGAACGTAGTGGATTCATATTGACTAGGCAGCTGTTGAACCTTTAAATAGGAGTTTTGTTATGGAAGCCTTGGCATGAAGCACCCTGTAATCTGACTCTTATTGCTAACGTCTATATGACAAATGATTGTTTGCCTGTTTTAAGATAAGCTCTCAGTGACACATAGTTGCAAACAAAAAAATTATTAGGGTTTAACAGCTATGTAGTAATAAAAGTTAAATGTTTGCTAATTTATGTTACTTCTTATACTCGCAGAAAAAGAAGTTTATAAAAATGGTGAGAAAATTCCATGCAGTTAGTTGTGATGTTTACCTTTCTAGGACTTGTAAAACTTCAAGAAACTGATTTTTTTTGGTGTTAATAAAAAAGAATAAGCTATCAAAGTTCACACTGCCATGAATTCCAACTGCTGCTAAAATTTAAGGGAATGTAAAAAAAAGGTGTTGGAGGGGGAAGATAAAATGGTGTATTTGCAATATGCCAGTTATAGCTAGACATCATGACAGAACCGAAACGTGTAGCTTTCACCATGAAAGGTATGGAAAACCTCAAACCTACACCCCAAAACCCACATTCCACAACTTAGCAGCAAGTAAAGAAAGCAGTTACAGTAAAAGGAGAAGCTAAGCTGGATAAATTGAACATAGAAGGCATAGCTGGATTACACTGAAGACTGTTTAAGGAAGTGTTGTGTAAGGAAAAGCATAACTGCTTTGACTCAAAGTTGGATATTTGGCAGTTATTAAGAAAGTAAACCCACCGCTCATTCCCTTCCCCCTGTTCCAAAGAGAGTGAAAGAAAAGCTTGTAAGCTCAATTCCTCTGCAAAAGTGACTTCACAGGACAGTAAACTTGGAGGAATTCAATTCAATCCAAGCTTCAAAACAGTAAAACTGTAGTTGTCTGTTCAGATCGGTGTCAGAGCTGTGTTGGGAACCTTATTTTGACTTTCCTGTTCTAAAATCCTACCATTGGTTCATGTGTAAAGGTAACAGGTATTGTGAAGGATCAGTAACAAAAGGCAATTGCATAGGATTACATTATGCAAGCTAAAAAATAGTCTTTAAAAAATAGTTAGTTGAAGGAACCATTTCAAGGTCATTTGAGTTCAGGTGGTTGATTTGATAAGCGTTGTAACAAAACTGGAATCAATAGCTGTTGACCTCCCTTCTGGACTTGGAAAACAGCAGTTGCTGACTTGGTAGATGGATGTGCTGTGAGAGAGATGTGAGCTTATGTTCATGTTTTTGTGAGGAGTTTTAAAACTGGTATTTTAAAATCTTAGTTTTAATGTGTAACAAATCCTTGTTTTGAAGCATTTATACTTAGATAATCACGGGTTTTCTTCACTTTAATCCAACAAAATATATTAAGAAGTAGCTATGAGTAGTTATAGGTGATATGAGCTATTGAGTATATATTTATCAACCATATCTGCTATTACAGAATTCTGTTTAACAGTGATCATCAGCTAAAATTATGGCCACTGCCAGTGGTGAGGTGCACCATCCTGTAGATCCTGGAATCTCAAAGCTGCAGTTTGCTCCCTTCAGTAGTGCCTTGGATGCAGGATTCTGGCATGAACTAACCCAGAAGAAACTCAATGAATACCGACTGGATGAGACCCCCAAAGTTATCAAGGGATACTACTACAATGGTAGGTGGAAACTGAACATCTTCCTTAGCAGTTCATGTTTCTCCTGTCATAGTCTTCTAAGTATTTGTGTAGCATATTTTAAGTGTTTGGCTGAAACATTAGAAAATATGGCTGACTGAGATGTGAATTCTTGTGTCTGTGGGTAATTTATAACTTAGGTTAACAAAAAAAGGGTAATTCATCTGTGTATTTTAGATTAAATTAAGCATCTTGCTGCTTTTTGTCCAGGTGATCCTTTGGGTTTGCCAGCTCGCCTGACATTGGAGTTTAGTGCCTTTGATATGTAAGTACATACTGTGGTTTACCTTAATTCCTGCATGAAGACACTTTCCTTGCATAACAGTTACACATAGGTATATAATACTACTTGGGCAAACTCTACACGAGAATAAATACACCTCTTCATGAACTTTATAACAGTGGAAAGACTGCTTTGAGTTGCAAACACCTTGCTTGGTGAGGGTGTTAGGAGCCTGGTGAGGCTTTGTGCATTTTGTACTAATTTCCTAGGAGATATTATCCCATTAATTCTTATGTAAGAACATTTAAGTACAATACTGAAGGCTTATGCAGCAAAGTGCAATTGGAAGACAGCTGTGGCATTGGGAACAGGAATTTCAGGTTAGAAAAAAAGGAATGGTACATGGTGTTTGAGCTCCCACTATTAGGACAAAAAGTTATGAAAGGTCCACTTATGTAGCATTTAATTATTCCTTCTACTATAGTTATTTTCTGTATCTTATGTAATCAATTTAGGTGATCATGAAGAAGTGCCTTTTAGCTTTAAAAATTTTTGGAAACTGCATCACGTGTATTTATGATGTAACTTAAACATTTGCTGTATTCAAGTTTTAGCAGTGGCCAGGAAGATATCGGTTTGGGAGAACAATGTTAAAAAAGGAGTCCATGAAATTGATCAGGTCTATAAATAAGGGAATATTGTAGGGTTTAACCTAATTTATCTCAAAAAACCCCCCTGCATTTGCAAACAGCAATTTTTCCACTTAATCTTTTGTCTGCTTTAGGCTTTCTTTGGGACATATTTTAAACATAAAATTTTAACTGAGTAACTCTTTATTTATCAATACTGATGTCTAAGTCTAGTCTTTTTTTTTCTGAGTGAAAATCACATTTGTCATGGATAGTTGATATTTGAACAGAATTTTTAAATCTTCAATCCATGTTTTAGTGTCACCTTGCTTAGAGACAATACAGATGCCTTATATGTTTTTGAAGTCCTAATGAAGAGGTGTATTTGTAACCAGTCCGCATTCTATAAAGCATTATGATCATAAAATTGTTTTTATTAGAGGTGTTGTTGACTTGTGTTACTGTGCCTCATCACTTGATAATTTCAGGGCAAGCTTACACCATAGGAAGCTACTGCTCCTATCTCTGATCATGTTAAAAGTGTATCCAATACTCAGGCGTTTCCTTCTTTTATTCAGGAACGCTTCGATACCAGCACGTTGCTGTCCTGCTTTTGGAACATTGTATAACACCAACACTTTTGAGACTTTCAAATCCTGTGATAAGAAATCACTTCTGGAAAAAGAAGCAAATGAGGTAAGACTAAAAATCAAATCACCAGTTATTTCCAAATCCTTTCTACTAGTTGAAGTGTCTTACAGTCTCTGCTCCAAGTATTGGAGATACCCATATAAGTAGTCTCAGGATCTAACTTGTTCTGGTAGGAACTTTTGCTTTTTATTGTTCTTTACAAGAGAGTGGAAAGTAACTTTGAGAACTTGATTCAGTGTTCTACTAGGCTGTATTTTAAGCTGAATAGGAGCTGCCAGTTTGTCTTGACATCCAGAAACCAGCAAGTGCCTGGTTTAAACATTGGATTACTGTAATATATCTCTGTGGCAGAGATGGAGAAACTCCAGAACAGCAAGAAGACTGAAATAAAGTGAGAAAAAGGTGGCTGTCAAAGAGGCTGGTCTGCTTGCACTATCACCAGCTAAGTTTAATGTCATGGTTTGGTAGGAAGTGAAAGTCAAACTTAAGGCAACCTTTTACTGTTTGAGACACTTCACTTTGACCAACCCTTGATTCCTTTAATGGAATTGATTGTCTGCATGCTGGCATTGAGTAGTAAAATCTTCATGCATATCTTCACTTGAGACTGAATTTTTTGTGTTCCTGTGTCTTACCTTTAAGATCCTTTTAGCACAGATAACAATGTGGATGAGATCGGTTAGGAAAGGATCACAGCGTATTACTGGGAGTGTTAATTTTCAGACTTTAAAAGGTAGCTTGAAGAATTAAAGGTTTTGCAGCTGTTCTCATGCTCTCTGGGTGTTTTGTTTTTCTGCCCTTTCTCTTTTTTCTTGTCAATCGATGACAGATATGGGAAGCAATAAAATCTGGAGCTGCTCTTGAAAACCCCATGCTCTTGAACAGGTTCCTGCTGCTGACATTTGCAGTGAGTAGAGATAATGTATCTCATATTTAGAGCATTGTAGTGGAAATGATGAAGTGGTTTATTTTAAGGAGAAATGCTGTATTACTGTTACCATATCAGTGTCACCAGGATCACTCTCAGACAATTTAAAAAAAAAAAAAACTAATAAACCACTCTGATGTAGAGCTATCAAATATTTTAGGATGTATTCTTTAAAAAATGCTGGTGCCATCTCATATAGTTTCTACAAATCTGTAAGCTTTCTACAAATCTGAAAGCTTTATACCTATTACTAAAAGTAGAGCAACTGTTTCATGTTTAACAAATTGGAAGTTTTAATAAATTCTCCAGTTAATAAAAACTGAAGGATTGTATACACATTATCTGTTTAAATCTTAAATAAAAATGTATACAGAGAAGGGAAGTTTTCTAGTATTTTTTGTGATTTTCTGAAGTCATGACACAGGTAAAAAGAACTGTGCTTCCTATGA
The DNA here is from genome assembly GCA_013399855.1 of Oxyruncus cristatus. Classification (NCBI taxonomy): domain Eukaryota; kingdom Metazoa; phylum Chordata; class Aves; order Passeriformes; family Cotingidae; genus Oxyruncus; species Oxyruncus cristatus. The sequence continues at coordinate 6,523 of VXAY01003018.1, read as the reverse complement.
TTAGTATCATCGACCATCAATTATAATTAGTATTCCAAACCATCATTTTGTTTGATGTATATTTTTATTATCTAATTTTACATTTTTTTTTCTAGGATTTAAAAAAGTATCACTTCTATTATTGGTTTTGTTACCCTGCTCTCTGCTTCTCCAGTGGAATACATATAATTCAGAATCCGGTGTGTCTTGGTGAGAGGTTCTCATTAAATCAGGTATTCAAAATGCTGAATGTTTTGAAGTCTGTAGTACTAAGAAATTTTGTGAGCTGCAAAACTTAATATTTTTTGTTAGCACATACTGAATTAATTTGAGAACCTAATTTCTTTTAAAATCTTCACTTTCCTTATTTCCAGCTGGGTGTTTTGTTTACTTCTTTTTTTGTTACTGTATAAAATGTCTCCGCTTAACATTACTTCACCTTTATTCATTTAGATGAGGCAATAATGATTCAGGCAATGAAGCAATGATGTGGCAAACACTTCTGAAAGTGGCAGTTATGTTAATTTTTTTATATACAGCTTAATCAATATATAGCTATGTGTTTGGAACCCATTATAAAAGAAACGTTTTAAAAAGGGCATCCCCTGGCAGAGCCAAGTCATTAAAATTACAAACTTGTTAATAAAATACATGATTGGATAAGGAAAAGGAGTTAATGGGGAAGATTTTTTTTTTTTAAGGAGAAAAGATAACAATTTTGAGTTTCTTTCATACTACGGTGTAAAAGGACCAAAAAAATCATCTTGCCCACATGTGCCTTTTGCTTTGACAGAAGCTAATGCAAAACCTTGAATGGCTTTTTAATGGAATAGTAATCAATGAGAACAGTTTTGTTTTTTTCAGTGAAAAATTCTTATTTCCCTTCTGGGAAGACCTTTCTTAGTTCTGTAGTGATAAATAGTGTAAAAATATCTAACAGTCATGGTCCAAAGACAGAATTTTAACTAAACACTGAAAATGCACCTAGGAAAATAAATTAAGTAAGACTGTTTTTTTCCTAATAAGAAAGGGGCAGATTTACGTTCTTAGAAAGCTACTGTGACTGTCAGGATGAGATTTTTGTCTTGGTTTAATTCTTATTGGTAGATCAGTTTGTGGCAATGCTCCTGTTTAAATTTACATTGACAAATGCTGTTTTAGTAACTTAATTTTTTAATCTCTGTTACTGTGGTTAAAACTGTAGGTTACAGTTGTCTTTTTGCGTTTAGATTCAAGCACTTCAGGAAGCATATGATGAACTTTGCCAGAAAGAGGGGGTTACAGCCCTGCCTTATTTTTTAATCAAGTATCATGACAATTCTGTTGTGATATCTCTATTGAAAAAGTGGGATGGTTTCTTTCAAGACCAAGGGGGAAAGGTAATGAGAATTTTAAATCTTTTTATAAACTATAAATGTTTAATTTTCAAATGGTTTGAAAATTGTCTATAGTACTGAGCTGGGCTCAATGGTACCATCTTGAAGGTTGGCTGTACAAGTGACTTTTATGCTGGTTTTCCTTTGATTTGTTGTCTTGCTGGCGTGTATCCCTTCACTTTTTGATCATTCCAAAGTCAGTACAGAATCTTGTTTTGAAAGCAAGGCTTCAGTTGGTGGGCTTCTCTCATAATGGTGTTTTTAAAGGAAGTAATGAAGGTGCATTTACTGGAGTGAACACTGAATGTCCATAAAGAGGCCAAACTAAATTAATGTCAAAGCTGTGGCAAATGCTTGACTGAAATCTAGTGTAACCATATATTAAATATTTGTAAATATGCAAAATGTGAATGTAGGCCTTCCCTGTCCAGAATTTTTACATTAAAATATCAGATAACTTTTACCGTGAACTGCATTAATATGTATATGAATAGATGACTTCTCATGCAGATCAATTTTGTTTGCAGGTGACAGTTGGAGTTTATGATCCATGTAATTTATCCCACTATCCAGGATGGCCACTGAGAAATTTCCTGATCCTAGCAGCCCACAATTGGTATCTATTTTATTCTTTCACACAAAGCTAATTTATTGGTTGATACCAAATTAGGCATTTTTCTCCCCATGCACTTTACTTGTATCACCCATCTGAGATTTTGCTTTTACCGTCGAAATGCCTCACCCTGAATGATTCTGATTTTATGTATTATTCTGGTTTTTACTTCGGTGAGCCACAAGTTCCTATTAATCCTAATCCTCACATGAATGCATGTGCCTGGAAATACATGCTTCAGACCCTAACAATACTCTCTAGCTGCTTCAAATATTGTTTAAAGTATTCTATGAATTTATATCATTTATTAGTGTCAAGTAATAGTAGACCTCAATTTTGAAAGACATATATTCTTAGATTTTCTTGTAGTGTACCATCTTGAATTTTTTTATTAGGCAGAAGATGGGAGACAGGACAGTTTTACGCTCTGGTTTTTGGGAGAAGAAAAGTATAATTTAAACTGTTTTTTAAAGTATAATTTAAAGTATCAAATAAATTTGTGTTGCTATAACAAGATTGTAATTAAGCTGCACTTCCATAGTTTTGACTGTCACATTTTATTCCAAAGCACTCTGGAGAAGATATGCTGGGTTGGGTGTGTTTTCTGGGCTGCCAGTGTACAAGTATGTGTAAGAGCCAAGAGCTTTGCATGTTCTTGGGATTCAGGGGGTTTTAGGCACTCAAGTTCTAATTGTTTGATTTGGGGGTTTGAATCATAAGGAGGAAAAATTATACCATATTGAGAACTAAGAGGACCTTGCTTGTGACACAGCAAAGTCCATCATGTCACCTGAGATGTGCTCTAGTGATTCGCTGCTTTTTATTCCTCTAAATATACAGTTTGTCCAGCAGCATTGTATATATGAGAGAGGACAGGCTGACAGTGTCATTACATAGAACTGTTCACGACAGATTAGTTATTTTCATATCCTGAGGAGTTGTTTCTATTTCTGTTCTATTTCTATGCCTGAGAAAAAGCCTTACTCAGAATCTACAAGGGACTAAACTTTCATGAAATCGTGTTTAAAAGAAGTCCCTCTTCTATTAAAGAAGTTGCATATCTGTTTCTATTATCTTCTTTTTTTTAATGGCAGGGGCAACATTCTCCAGACGGTTGAAGTGCTCTGCTTCAGAGACAGGACCATGCAAGGGGTGAGGGACATAACACACAGCATTATCTTTGAAATAAAACTTCCAGCGAAACCCCTTGGCCCAGGTAATCCAGTTTAAAAAAATTCCTGTTTTTTTCTTCTCCCTCCTCAAACACTGCAGACATAGAAAAATAATAATACTAAGTCATTGCTTATACTAAGTTATTTCAAAGGGATTTTACGTTGTTTGAATTTCTGTCAAATGTCTGTGAAGGAAATGGTTCTGTCTTCAACAAAGAAAGAAGAGAGCATATTCTCTTTTAATTTTTTCCTACTTTAATTGTGTTTCTAATTTAAAAACAAGAAAAGTCCTCCTGGTATCATATGAAATACAAAAAGCCCAGGCAATCAGTTTTTTTGTGTTAAATTTGTACATGTTCCTCAGGTAGAAAAAATGCGAATAATAGTGAATTTATATGATGCAAACTTTCTGTATATTGTTAAAACAGTAAAAGCCTGGAGCAGAGAGAAACTCTTTCTTCAATCCTATAGTGACACATCCAGATGTATTTTAGAGCAGTACATTTGTAATGCTGAAGCATAATTTCAGACTTAAAGGGCAGTATTGCAACATTTCTGTACCTCATCAAAAAAGTTCTGAATGCTTTGTATATATCATTGTTATGAGTTGTTTAATTATATATATTTAGGATATATAATTCTCCACAGAATTCACAGATAGTGTCTAGGGAACATGAAGAAATGACTGAACTTGGCAAAATTTACTGAGTTCTGATTTATGAATTTACTGAGCTTGACATTAAAGATCTGGAGGCTTGATGGGGAATGATGCTTCAAACCTCTTTTAGGTTTGAAGTAAGCTGAACAGGCAAGAGCAGCACATGGGACAGCTAAGAACAAAGCACATCTCTGAGAATCAATGCTTTCAGTTGATGTAAAGCAGCAAAATTTGTGTAGCAACATGCACTAGGTGGTTAAGATACAGATTATTTACTTAAAAGCCTAGAATTAGTGTTTTTCCAACAATGTTAAACCCAACAAAATTTCTTTTTTCCCTGTGATATTAAGGCTTTCATTCTTTCTTTTCTTTTTTTTTTTTTTTTTTCTCCTCTTCATATGTCAAACAGATTGTCCAAAAGCTGTTGGATGGGAGAGAAACCAAAAGGGAGGCATGGGTCCAAGGATGGTGAATCTCAGTGAATGCATGGATCCAAAAAGGTTTGGGTTTATTTTGAATTACAGTAGTTTCCTTTACTTGGCTCAATCCATAACCAGTTGAAATGTGAAAAGCAAGGAGTATCTGTCTCTTAGGTAAGAATATACACTAACATATATACTGCATATTGTTTTGGCAGTGCTTTTGGAGGGAAGAACCTTAATGGAACAGTGCACTGCCTGCAGCAGAAATCTTTGCCATTTTTAACTTTAGCTTAAAATTTCAAATGCATTGTATTTAGAACTGAGTGGAATGTAGGCCATGGTGTTATAGGCCTGTGGTTTTCACTGAATTCTATAACCTGCAGGTTGTTAATGATAACAAGCATAGAGTAAAGTCCAGCCTTTAGGAATTGTTAGAATGTCACAGGAAAGAACTCAGGAAACATGACTTTAGTGATTTTTATCATTCTGCACATAATGGATTGAAAAAGTTAAGTTACAGAGCCTGTTGCCTCATCTGCTTTCACTAACTGCATCTGTGTTCTTGGCTTGGAAACACTGTAGGAGTGTGCTGATCTAATGATTCAGGTTAACATTTTACCCATCAAGCAAAACCATTTTTGTCTTGCAATTGTGGCAATTCTCAGTATGTTCATACTTCCTTTGAGAAAGTTCATCTCAGGACTCTTAATTATAGGTAAATGTAACTTCTTTATTTTATGGATGCTTACTTCTGTTAATTCCCACAGAGGACACTGGTAATATGCCAGCCTTGCCAGTTGCCATCTTAAATCCTTGTTGAACAACTAATATAGTGGATACTGCAAATCTTTTTATGTGATGTATAAGGGAATGAAACTTTTAGGAATCTGAAAGCTGTGATGACCTGATTGATGAGAGTTTTAACACCCTGTGTTCCGATGAATATAAAAATCTAGCTTGAACATGGATTTCCTACCTCATTTTCCTTCTAAAACTTTCACAAAGAGCTGACCAGTTTCTTTAGGGGATAAGCATAATATTTCATGTTAAGGTCAAGTGTAACTGGATACAGGAAACCAATTTAAAAAAGAAAAAATAGTTGATGGACAAATGATCTTAACAGAAATCTCATCTGAGACACTGTTTTTATTTTCATGCTTGCACCAGTTTTGTTACTAAAATTTTAATTTTGGATTGTTACCTTTTCAGAAGCTCTTAGACAGCTGTTCCAATTCCAAAGGAAGTATGTGGCTTTAGTAGATTTTTACAGAAAGTGCGGAGTGGCCAGCTGACACCTTTTCAGTATATCCAGGCTTTGGAAAGAGAACATTTTCCTAGCAAAATTTCCTGATTAATAACCATATTTTCAAATATTAACTACAAGTTATTTCTTTTAAAATTCCACTGTCTTTCTAATGTTTCTTCAGTGGTGATTTACTCTTCTGTTTCTAAGGAGTCCAGTCATAGCATTTCTAAGAATGTTATTGGGCCAACACATTGGTTACAATAAGAGGTTCCAAGGAAATTGAGTATCAGGAACTGTGTGTGTATTTATTTAGAATAATTTTTGGCATCTTCTTTTTGCATGTTTTTTATGTGTCATAACAAGGAGCATAAAAAAAGTTTTGCCACTGTCCTTGCCATGTACCTTATTATTGGGTAGAAATATGCTTGGGAGACTTTGTTTATCATATTGCTTATGTGTTAAATCGCTGAATTCTTTCTCTCCTTAAAAAAAATAAGATCTGAACTTCTTCAGTTGAAAAAACAAGTAATTGCTTTGTTGGAGAAACGCAAGAGCATTCAGAAGTGTGTTGCTATTTATTTCATGGTCTAGGTTAGCAGAATCATCTGTGGATCTTAATTTGAAATTGATGTGCTGGCGTTTGGTGCCTACTCTGGATCTGGAAAAGATTGTGTCTGCCAAGTGTCTGCTGCTAGGAGCTGGTACACTGGGTTGTAGTGTTGCAAGGACCTTGATGGTAAGTCCTGAGTTAATCTTAAAAATAATCTGCTGTTTCTTATAAATTCTGTATTTCTTTTTTTTGTCCAGCTGCCATGACACATAAGAGAAAAGTTGTATTCCTGTGCATTAAAATACACGTAATCCATAATTAGTTGATACTATAAATTGCAGGGAAGAGGTAAGATCTGTAGCCAGTAAGTTCTGCTAATAGTAGAATAGCAGAAAATCAGAGAACCGTGACAGAATAGTACTTGTTTTGAATTTACATTAAAAAAGATTGAACAAGAAATTCTCATTAATTTTAATGAGCTATAAATATGCAGTATGGGTAACAAAC
>VXAY01003001.1:31027-55447 GCA_013399855.1 Oxyruncus cristatus | reverse complement strand
TGCAGTGGCTTGTTGTGACCCAAGGGCACTTGGGTCACAACACTTGGCCTTGTTGAACCTCATAAAATTGGCCTTGGCCCCTCGATCCAGCCTGTCCAGATCCCTCTGCAGAACCTTCTTACCCTCCAGCAAATCAAGACTCCCACCCAACTTAGTGTCATCTGCACACTGACTGAGGGGCCACTTGATTCCCTCCTCCAGATCATGATAAAGATGCTGACCCCAATACTGAGCCCTGGGGAACACCACTGGTGACCAGCTGCTAGCTGGATGTGGCACCATTCATCACTACTTTCTGGGCCTGGCCATACACCCAGTTTTTAATCCAGCAAAGAGTGCACCTGTCCAAGCTGTGGGCTGCCAGCTTTTCCAGGAGAGTGTCATGGGTGACAGTATGAAAGGCTTTACTGAAGTCCTCTGACACCAAATCATACCTATATGTTGCTAACAAGTTGTATTCAGTGACTTTCCTGCTTTGAGTGTGAGCTCTTTGGAGTTCGTACTAGCTGGTAATGCAGAAATCACCATGTAGGTAAATATACCTTTGAAGTAAAGCCTGGCTTAGCTGCCTTGCTCTGTGACTGAGTCTACAGAGATAGGTTAATTCAAATTTTCACTTGAATGTCTAAACTCAGTGTTCAGTCACATGTGAAAATCTCCAGATTGCTTACATTTTTGCTTACAAAACTTCAGTCAGATCCTTTAAACTCCCCAGGATTTCCAGGTATCTGCTGATCCTCTATAGTTGTCCAATTCACAGATTTGGATATAACACTGTGAAAGTTAGTTTTCCTTTTTGTTGTTTTGGTGGGGTTTTTTTCCATATAAAGAAAAGGAAATCTCAGTGAATAATCCTGTTTATAGCTTTCAATAATATATACGATTAAATCTACTTGATTTAAATCCTCTTTGGCTCAACAAGGAAATCACAGGTTTCTTGCCTTCAAACATCTACCTTTTTACTTAATGGAATAATACAAATAGCTGTATGTTATGCAACATGTAAATATTGCATATTTAACATGCTCTAATAGATGGAGTGAAGAATAAATGTAGTCAAGAAGTCCTTAGATTCAATGCTTGAAAGGTTCAGGAAGCTGCCTATGTTATAGAGATTTCTTTGTTAGGCAGATTAATGATTTTTCACTGGGGACAATTTCATTACTGCATACTGAAGCTGGCTGTACAGCTCAGCCTGAGGAAATCACCTGCCATGTGGACAGGCTTAAAAACCAAGAAAAACCTTGCTGTATGCACGTAGTATGTGAGGGAAAAAAGTGAAAGGTTGAGAGCTACAGAGCATGGCCCAGTAGTTTTTATTTCAAGCAGAGGTTTGAACAGTAAACGTGAGCCACGATGAACCTAAACTTCCATATAACAAAGTTTACTTGGATTCAGCCTGATACTCCTGTGTGGTCATGAGTAAATGTAAGAAAGTGCCAGTGAAGGAAACTCAGACCTGCCCCTATGTCTGGACTCATTGTGCACCCTGATCTGCATCCACTGGAAGTGCTCTCAGTTCCTCTGTGTAGCTGACAGAGCCTTCACAGAAGGATCCTGGTGCTGCCCACTGTAGGGACAATTGGCATCTGCAGGTCCCCTGAATGTAATGTGTGTGACAAACCAGACCATAGGTCTGTCTTACGGTTACCAGCCAGATACAGATTTTGGGTCACTGCTAGGGTTGGTCCTCACCAATCCAGAAACGTTTTAAATTGCCCTATGCAGGACCCTATTGAATGCTATTTCTCCTAGACCTTCAGCCATCATATCTTTGGCAAATCTTTGGAAAGTATGTTGCCCAAAAGTTAAGTGACCTCTGGCACCATCCAAAAGCTGATTAATAAAATGCATGTCCTGAATTCAGTGATATATTTAGGTACTGGATCAAGACCTGATAAATAAGGGCTTTCTTAGTTTTAAAATCAATGCATTGGCACTGACTTAGTTCTTTTAAATTAGTCAAACGTTTTGTTGTCTTCTACGCTAACCCATTTGAAATGCAATCTTTACAGGTTTTTAAAGTGCCAGAGACAGCTTAAAAAAAAAAAAAATCTTGTTTTAATTTCAACAGACAGATTGACTGAATTGTCCTGTCAGGTTGTGCTTTGAGGTCCAGCCAAATCCTGAAGTCTTTATTTAAACAAAGTCCCCGCTCCCAGTTTTACCTGGGAAGAGGATAATGAGTTGTCACTGGTTATATACTATAGAAAGTCGAAATCTGAGGAGTCTATAATAAGGAAGCCCTACCTTGTGACACCTAGTATGAAACCAAGAAAAGACATCACCTTAACAAACCAGTCAACAGTGTTTCCTCTCACTAGAGGGGAACATATTGTGAGCATGAATGATGAGTGTTATCATACAGGCCATTATTTTTCCTCTTTGCCTTATTCAGCCAAATTACAGAGGTTATTGGGTTACCTATGGTTAAATGTGACTTCACCTGATTCTTTTAACTGTCTGTTTCACGATGTTTTCATGTAAATTCTATGTGCAATCTCAAGAGATTTTTCTCAATAAAATATTGTTTAATTAAACAAACCAGTCAAATAACTTAATCAACCAAAACAAACACAAACCAAACAGTGAAGCTCAGTTAATCCCAAGAGTGACATGATTAGAGAGTCCGCTGGTCACTGACAGATGTGGCCCATTAAACTGCAGGACTAGTTTTTTAGATGAAGCCATAGAAACAGGTGAAAATCAGGCCTGTGTCTGATGTCATACATAAGTGTTCCTGTCATAAAGGAACACCAACATCATCAGGGTCATGTCATGCTTTGTGTTTCTTTAGCTGACACTTTTCATTCTAGTCTTTTATTCTATAGCATTATTCCATGAATAACTGTTATGCTGTTGATTCTAGGTGAAACCCAGAATGTTTTTCCCACATAGCAACAGAAAACTATCTTTAGAGGATGGCTGAAGATTCTCCCACTTTAAATGAGTTCCCATTGTGGCACAGAGCCACAGAAGCATGCATGGGGAAAGTTAATTCAGGACAGGTTTGAGATATCCTACCTGATTGCTGCAGTCAGTTAAATTGGGTCAGCTATAATGGCCTTTAGAGACAAAATAAAAAAGGTAGCTTTGTATCATTTCCTTTTCATGGTGTCTGCACTAATCCTTGGAAGTATTTAAAAAGCCCATGGACATGGCACTTGATATGGTTTAGTGATGAACGTGGTGATGCTTGTTAATGGTTGGACTTGATGATCTCAGAATTCTTTTCCAAACTTAATGATATTGTGATTCTACAAATATGACCTCAGCATAAACTAAGACTTTGCATATTATAACTCTATGTTGTTTCAGGTTTTCTACATAGACTCTGAATGTCTTATAGCAATAAAGTCTTTGAGATAAGAATAAACAGAAGAGTTAACCGCTGGAATAATTGACTCAGTCACCAGCTGTAAACTGTTAAAAAAGGTTTGTCTTTCCAGGAAAAAAGGTTATTTGAACAAATGTTTTCTTGTCCAGCATGTTTGTGCATTGCTAAGAAAAAAAAAAAAAAAAAAAGAAAAACAGAATCAACTGCTGCTGTCCTTTTTGGTCAGTTGTTCTTAAAGAGAGATGTCAAAAATTATTCTGATGTTGACTGTTTCCCCTTAAACGAAAATCTGGCTGTAGTACATTTGCAGAAATATCACCATTTTGTTGTTGCTCTTTGAACAGACCTTCTGCTCACGCTTTCCTGCTTTCTCCTCTGTTCTGCATAGCTTTCAAAGCAGCATTGTGTTGAAACTTTAAATGATATTTCAACTTACTGCAAAACCCCAAGGCACTGGCACACTTCCAAGGCATTTAAGACTTCTCCCACTTTAAAAAGTGAGAAGAAAGAGTGTGTGCAAGAGAGAGGTGCAGGGGAGGGGAACAACTTGTAATGAATTGCACACCTGCACAGCTGGTTTTATATATTAAAGATCTCTGGAGTTTTTCAGGTCTGGAGATTATAATGTAGCAATTAAAGCAGGCATTGTAGTAGTACTCATTATCTTGGCAGATCTCTATCATATGTAATTGACAGAGAACGTTTAATTTGGGACATTTAGTAAAATAATGTCTGGAACAGTTATATTAAGGAGAGGGGAGAGAAACCATGGTTGGGGTCATGTTGCTTTTGAAAGCAACAGCAATAATTCTGTGGAAACTTCCATTTTCAAGGAAAAATCAACAATACAGATGTGTTTTTTTCAGTAAGAATTAATTTGTGGAGCTGATGTATTAATAAAAGGATTAATTGCCAGGTTTCTTGGTTTTGGCTTCTAATAAGTCATTTCTGATTTCACTTCATCCACTAACCACAGCTGCTCTCACTTCATGTGAAGTAACTTCACTTCATGTTTTGAGTAACTGCCTTATAAAAACAGTCCTGGAAACACTGAAGGAAGGAGGTAAGGAGAAAGATTTCCTGAAGAAATATTTAAAAAGTGAATATTAGTCTTATCAAAGCATCAGCAAACACTCTATAGTATTCCAACTGGTGTCACTCTCTTAAGAGCAGTGGAGATGTCTGGGGTCAGTTCCACCATGACAAGGGGAAACACATACATAATTTTTTATTTTCCCAAGAGATGGATCCAAATGACAATAAATAAAGTTATCCTGTGGCTACATCATTCTCTGCTACAATTCCCATTTCTCATGTGTTTCTCCGTGATCTAGAAAGAAATAAGTGCTATTACAACATTCTTGTTGGTATAAATAGACCACAGAGCTGCAACTGTGCCGTTGGAGTAGTGCTCATAAAATAAACGGTAGATGTGGCTAGGTTAGGTTTTTTGCAGCTGATATTATGTACTCTTGTCTGGTGTGTGAAGAAAGCTAGGGTCATCAGCACAGCTACTGCTGATCACCAGGTCACAGAAACTGAAAGGCTTCATAGGCTCCAATTGCTCCTAAGGGGATAAATACAAAGGAGTTGTGGAATGTGAAATGGAAGAAAGTTGTAATTCAGGCTGAAAGGCTAGAGTTTACAAATCAGGAATTCAAACAATGTTATTTAAAAATCTTAGAGGCAAACTATCATAGAAATAACAAAACTCTAATACTCTCTTCACTCTGTGCTTTTTCTGACATGCTATTTTATGAAGTTTGGTAATCTGCCATATTAAATGAGCAAATATTATCTGTGTGTGACTTTCTTCTAACCATTCTTATAAATTATCTCACAGTCCCATTTTGCCAGAGTGTATTGGATATAAAAAGACCTGTGTCATGTGTACAACAACAAAACCCTGTTACATAGCATTCGGAGAATGAGAATAATGTGGAATTCATCGTCTAAAATTTGAAGTGCCTGGAGTAGTTTGCTGTTTATAAACTTTCACAAATATTTTTCTCAATGGGAGTATAATGAGACTAATTCACAGGTCATAAATAATAGTTATGCTCCTCAGAAAAGTACACACAGTGCATGCTTCAGTGGAGAGTGAATCCTTCATTGAGATGACTTAATCATTTAGAAGGTGCTAAGGAAAACAAATCCGTATTCTGTCTTCCACAGATGCACTGAAATGACGTGCTGCTTTACTTTATATATTCCATCTATAGCAAGTGACTGCAGTAACCTGAAAATTCTCCTGTGTATAAAACAGCCACTGTTGTCTCAGCCTTTTCCTTTATCTACTTGTAATCCATGGACACTGAGAAATCATTAAGAAAGAAACACATATCAATCTTTTATTAACTCATGACAAGAAATGACCATCCAACTCATTGATGTGATACTGAAACCCTCTATTTTATGTTTCTATCTCCTGAAAAATTATGGTAGAAAATAATAGGAAGCAATCTGAAAGAGGGTCTCAGCAGCAATAACATGTAGGCTGACTCATAAAACACAGACAGAAAATGGACATATTTTTCACTACTTGATATAGTGAGATAAGTGTACTTGCAGAACTTTAAAAGCATGTGGAAATTGGTTTTCCATAAAGTACTTGTTATCCATTTTCAGACTGATTCCTTTGTGCTCTGGAATAACTCAAAAAACATCATTTGGAGAGAGAGGCAAGGTGAAATTCATGGGGCAAGGGAAATCTCATTTATGCAAGATCCCTGCTGACCTTGGGAGCTGATGCCAGAGCTCCTGGCTGCAGAAGGCAGATCTGCCCCATGCAGGCAGCTGTAGCCAGGATGGGTTATCCCGGGCACAGTTGCTTGATTCTCCAGCTGTTTGAGGTCCAGATGATCTCCTTAGCCATATGAGCTTTGCCAGGATTTACCTCATTTAGTACTCAGCAATCCGTTATGATGACTTTGTCCAGTGTTTCATGTGGTGAGGGAGTCTAAATTCAGAAGAGAGAGTTTTATGAATACTGAAACTTTCATGGCTATCAACACTGTGTTTTCTGAAGAAAAGAACCCTTGCAGCCTATACACCTTCTATTTAGGACTTTTTAATCAAAAAATGCTACTTGCATAGGTAAAAATCTGCAGACACAACAGACAGTTATAATACCAAAAAAAAAAAAAAAAAAAAAATGCCAGTTTGCCTTGAGTAGGTAAAACAGTTGAGATGCAGCAGAGGTCTAAAAACTCTGTTAATATTTAACAGGAACACATACTTAGATTTCTTTTAATAATTTTGTGGGGCAATGGAATCTAAGCCTCATCTGCTATGATCCTTTCACATTCTCTTTGTCATGAAAAAGTCACATTTCTGTTTTTCTTTGCAAAATTGAAGGAAATAGCCGGTACCCAAAACCAACAGTTGCATACAATCTAGGTGAAACCAGACATATAACTTAAAAAACAAATGAATTCATATACCTCTGCCAGCAGTAATTTCAATTACATGAATCCAATTTAGACAGTAGGCTGCATTTTTATAGGTCATAGAATTCTGAACAATTAACAACTTATTGAACAGCAGTTTGTGGCTTCATTTTAGGCTGTTAATTTTGAAAATGACCTTTCAAGCTCAATAGGACTGACTTCAATGTATTATTACATTAATACTGATGATATCACATTGTGGAAGTTTCTACAGTAACTCATCTTCGAGCTGTGAAGCATGTTCCAGTGGAAGGCTGGGAACTTAATGTATACAGTAGTACAATCTTTTAATATATTAGTAACAACTGGATTATAAATAGACTTCACGAGCAGAAAAAAAATAAGGATCTCTTATGTAGAACTGAATGACATGATACAGAAACAGGAACTTTCCCTTAAAAATAAAAAGATCCAGATCTTGATGTTCTGTCTTGCTTTTAAGTAAATTCATTAACTGAGGACTCTGTGCCTGGGCCTGACAAGTGACCAGTATAACCTACAACATTAAATATAAGCAGGTTTTTTACTGAAATAATATATTCTAAATTACAATTCCTTCTCAGCTTTGTAGCCTGGCAATTTTTTCTTTTCCTGTTGTGTGAGTTTTATTGTGAGAAATATTATGTATTAGTATTTTTCCCACCCTGATAGCTTTGAGATGTAACAAGAGAAAGTAACCCAGGGCTTAGAGGCCTGTTACTGGTAGCTCCTTGAGTGTGGGAATATCAAGCTACACTGATGTTCACATTCTGTTCTGAGTTCTTTTTTTCCCCTAACTTATTTGTAAATGGAAATATTTTCTCACGGTTTATGCCAAATCATTCATTATCAGAAAATAAATTATTTCAGCACTGGTTAAATCCTATAATTTTAGGGTTGTGTCACTTAGTTTAATTAGGTTTTTTACTAACTTCCTGTTATTTGCATGGTGAAAGCTTGGCTTAAGATATCTTTGGCTGAATTGCTTCTAGGTGCTATTGTTTGCAGGAATTACTTTATGCAAAAAATAGGAAAACATTGTAGGTCACGACACTTTCTCATAACACTCCCTTCTGCAAAGAGAGGGGAAGGTGATGACACACCTCTGTACAAACAAACACAGTCAAGGGTGAAAGAAAAGTGCTTTGAATAAAGTTTCCAATAGATTTAATTGCAAGAGAGATTTCACACTTTTTCATTTCTGAAAAACCCAACAGCCTTATTCTACATCAAATCGCAAAATGATGGTACTAATTTCCAAAGCTTTCACACATATCCCTAAATTTGCAAGGAGAGAGATGAAGCATTTCTTCTGATATGTGTGAAACTTGAAGTGAGGGAAGGGGTATGTCTGCAGTAGTGATGGTCCTCTCCTACAGAAGTGGCTACAAGTAGCAAATACATTGGGTTTTATTACAGAAACATATACATTATAGAAACTTTACCCTTGTTGGTATAATGCCTGAATGGAGCTGGATCCTGACTCTGGGAATTGCTTGTAGTTAGAAAGCTAATAACAGCAGCAGCAGATGGATAAGTACTAGTTTTCTTTCATCTCATTACAAAGAATTGTGGTGCTCTAAAATGTACTTATTACATTGGAGAACTTCTGAATATTTCAAGTGGGTTTTCTGATGATGAATGCTCTTGGTCAGCTGCCTTTTGACCTTGGGTATACTTGTACTAAAATATCCCAGGCAACTAGACTTGTGTTTTTCCCTCTTCACTGGTAATGTGCAGTAAAGGGTTAGTTGATACCCAACAGGGCTGATCTGCATCCCAAAACTGGATATTCCTGTGGGTAGATTCTCTTAAATAGCCAAATGAACAAGATAGGGCACTGCACAAAATAGATTTGTGGCTGCCTGTTTTTGGAAGCATATCCACAGAAAGCAGGGAAGTTTAGATTTCCTTTCTCTTTAGTGGTTAAGACAATTGTACATGAAATCAGGCCCCCATTTCCTCTGTAAGCCACATGGGCTTAAACTCTTATATTCCATAAATCTCACTTGTTCTGGATTGCCTATGTTTTAATTACTCTGCATTATCTGGGATGAGTGAATATAGGCAGAAAGAGAAATATTCCTCGAATGCCCTAATGCAGCAGTGCCAAATGAAGAGGAAAAGCTTTATGACTTGTAATCACCTAGGAAGCTACTTGCTAAATGTATGGATATTTTTAAATGTTTAGATTCTAGAAAAAACCGTGTATTTTCTTATCTAGGAGTGGGTACATAACAATAATGAGGCATTGCAGTACATGTATTTTAGAAATAAGAGGTACAGAGCTATGTAGATGGACATCCTCAGATGATGATATCCCAATAAAATCAGTATGACTTTGTACTTATGGATTTTGTCCCAGTCTATCTTTTTAAAAAAAAATAAATATTTTCATCTAGCTGATGGGGCTTAAGATATCAGTAGGAGATCTACTTTATTCAAAATAAATTATAACTTCTGAGAAAATGTCTTTTGTTTGCATTAAGCTCAATGCTTCATGAGTTCAGACCAGCAACATCAATTATTCTGGCAGGTGCAAATCAGAAATCAAACTGATCATGAAAAGTTGGTCTGAAGTCAACGGTTTGAAATTGAACATAGACAGGAGTTCAATACCTGAGAACGAACAAACAAACAAACAAACAAAAAATCAGCCAAAGAGAATGGGGAAAATCTGGGTATTCAGCCGTGTGGAAGCAAATATCCTGTAGTTCATGCTTTATGTGTAAGTCACAAAAAGATAATTTTGCAGAAAAATCGCCCTTTAGTTGAACCTAACAGAGATATTCTATGCAGAATATTTAGAAAATGACTTAGCTTCAAGTAAGTAAGTTCTACTTACAGCATTCAAGCCAGTAGCTGTTATTAAAATTAATTAGAAAGAGATTGTTAGTTAGTATCGGTACCACAAGAGACACACCATCATATGTCTCCATTATAAACTTTTATCTTTCCCACTAGAAAACTCTGAAACATTATGACCAGTTACTGAATAAATTAGGTGATTATGTCATAAATAGGACTTGATGATCTCTCAAAGCCCCTTCCTACCCTGTATTTCACTGATGGTAGTGTATCTTAGTTTTGGTTCCAAGTGAGAGTCTGTAGGGCCTTATGCCATGATAAACCTATTTCTGGATTTTGAAAAGGAAGTTAATAGGTTCTCGAGATATTAGCCATATACATAATAAGAAACCCAGATGTTAGTCAGGTTAAATATTTCTGGAAAAGTATTTGCAGGAGAGATGAACGCACATTCAATGTTTGGCAAGGAAGGAATTTGTTCCAGTTATCTCAGCAAGTCAATTATGCTTCATGCATCAGAAGGTATAAGTCCCTTAAAGGGTCCTGCCAATCTAAATGAGTAGAAAATTCCTTTCTCAAGCATAGAAAAAAGGTATGTCTGACATGTACCTGTAGCTGGTAAAGTCTATCTATGATGTCAGAGCACAGACATGGTTAGGGCTGATATGTGACTCAGAGGAGAGCAGCAAAAAAAATCCGGTCCCGGAGATCGAACTGTCCATCAAAGACAACTCTTTCCTGATCTCGATAGATTTTTAAAGGAAACTCTGAAGTATGAAATGTGATTAAGTTCATTAGCATAATACACAACTACAACAGTTTAAGTGATGTTATCCTTAATTTTTTTTTTAGTAAAAAATACCAAAGAAATTATATCTTAGTAGTTACCTTGTGATTCCCAGTGTTAATTCAGATATAAATGCTGATATCAAAGCAACTCCAATTGTAGACTGAATCTGGACATAACTTTCATCAGTCCACTTTTAATAAAAATGTCATTTTTTCTCAGTATGAAAAAGGGATAAAAAATTATATTACAGTGATTTTGATCCTCTTACCTACTCACTTTCTAAGCAGTGACAGTAATAATTTTGAGGATCCCTATTCTGCACATTGCATTACTCATTGTTTATCTAAGCACTACAGAGCATATTTAGCATTTAGCTAAAATTAATACTTGCATAAAAAAAGCTGGTTCTAGGTCAATGTGGTTTTCTGAGTTTCTTTACAAATTTGATTGCTCCTACCAAGCATTAGAAAACCTTTTGCAATCGTTCAGAGTGGTGATAGAGAAGGTACAATGTCTTGCATTTTATGAAACTAAAACATCCATTGTTGATTCATAACAGAATTCCAGGAATCTTTAGAAATCCCTCAAGGGTAAGGCAAGGTTTTCTTTAGATCTCTCATGCCTTTTGATATCTAGCAGTCTTTTGGGTATTTATCATGAGTGACTTTAAATCTGAGGAGTATTATTCAAACATACTAGAAGTTATTGTGTAACTGTGGGTAGGAAGTTCTCTTAGCACTTACTTTGTTTGCAAGGCCATTAGATTCCTTTGTAACCTGGCCTGAGGCCCCTTTAGTCACTCAGAAGACAAACTGCTAGGTGAAAACAAGCAACACTTTATTAACAGAGTAAGTGCTTAGCCCCAGGTCCTCAACGTTTTTTAATGTGTCCAATCAGTATTTAGGCAACTAGTCTGCATAAACTGTTCAACCTTCTGGAAATATCTACTCATTGCATATACCAAATGGTTGTCTTCATCAGTAGTTCAACACACCCTCACTTACTGTTACACCTCTCCTCTCACAGATAAGTGCCAGCAATTTATTTGTTTTTTTTTAAACATTGAGGATGTGGTTTGATATAAGTATAAATTAAGAATGATGACATTAAATAATTGAATACATATGGAAAATATTTATGGCATAGTCATATATTATGATAACACAATGTAGCCTTACAATTGATTTAATATGGATTTTCTGGGTTTTATGCTTTAGGCTGATCTTCAGAAAATCTAAGAAGAGATTTTTCTCCCCTTCACTGATGCCTCCTGCATGGCCAAAATGTTTAGATGTATTGTTGAAGCTTCTAGCCTTTCTCTGCATATCAAGTATTGATCATTGCCAGAGGTAGGAGACCTGGTTGACTATGAATCAAATCTCTTATATATTCCTCAGTTCTAAAAGATTTGGAGTATCTTGCCTTTGTTGGAAAAGGGAAGCGTATTTTAACAAAAATCTAACCTGAGCTATATCTGCAGTCTCAGTATGGTCATTTGATCCCTACCAAGGTCTGCATTTAGCATAGTTAGAGTTAAAAAGTATGGGAAGAATTTCTCAGTATTTATTTCACATGTTAATGTAAATTTGTTGATTAAAAGTTAATGTTAATGAAGAGTTCATTCTTTTTAAATTTTAATTACTATTAAACTTTGATTCAGAATATTTTAACACTTCAGCAACTATCTTAAAAAAGTTTACAAAGTGATTCTCTGGTGGTGAATGAGATTTCCCTCTGTTGACAGGTCCTGCATGCCCATTATCCACACAAATACTTAATAAATTTGCTCAGTTCCTCTTGGATCACTTCCCAAATTAGTAGATGGCACATTTGCATAGCAAGTCTGGTTGGGACCATCTTGAAAAAAGTCTTGAGATTTTACTTTTGTCAGGATCATTTGTCTGTATGATATGAGTTACGGATGTGTAAACCACAGAATTAATTCACATTTTTTTACAAAACATTTTGGCGTGACATTTTTCCACAGAATCAGCCTCTCCATTTTTGTTTTGACCCGCTCTTAGCACAAAAAATCATCAATACAGATAACACTGTTATACTTAATTCCCCCATATTAAGGTTACTGAAAAAAAACCCCAGTGTCTGAATAGCTGTGAGGAGGAAAATCATGGCAAAAAAGTAGAAAAAGATTATGTGGCCTTCAAAATACTGCAGTCACTGAAATCCTTGTTTAGTAAACTGTGTTTGCATGTCACACCAAAAGCTGATTCCTTATTCCTGATAAACACTTGTGATCCTCAGATACACCCATAGTATTCTGTTTAGGTGTAAACCTATTTCAACATTCTTAGGTCTTTGAATAATCAAGGTCTCTTGAGTAATTTATTTTCCAAGAGAAGTAAGTCAAAATGACTTTTCACAAGGTGCATGTGTGCCATATAGATTTCCAAAAACTTTTATTGTGGTGTTCGAGGTTTTGCTTTTGTTTGCTGTATGGGTAGATCCTGTAGCTACATGCTGACCAGTGAAAAAGACACAGATGGACAACAAATCAATTGAGCTGTTGATAGTAGAGCCTTTCATGAAAAGTACTGCAGCTAATAATAGTCAGTTTCTTATAACTACACAGCCAACACGACAACGACCACAAGTTATCTTTCCTTTTCCCCATTGATTCTGGCAAGAACTCTTCTGATACAGTGAAGGTGATTCAGAAGGCTTTTGTATTCTAANGCTACGAATACACTCCGAAGTGCAAACTGAGATTCTCCCACAGTTCTGTGATTCCAAGAGCTGTGGCTAGGAAAAGAAAAAAAAAAACAACAACAAAAAACAACCCCCAAAAAACAACCCCCAAACCACAAAAATAAAAATTGTATTATAGCACTTATCTATATATGTTTTCGCTTTCATCTATATATGTTTTCGCTTTCCTTCAGGGACTGGTGTGTGACTCCTCCTTTCTTTATTAAAAATGGATAGCATTTTCATATTTATATTATGAATTAGACATGGAGGACTTCTTTAAATGCAAACGTTTCCTAACTTTTCATAGTAGACTAAAGCTTTCATTTGAATTACTGGCTAACTTGTTGGAGACAGTTATGTAATGCAATCCACAAGCCCAACTGATGTATTCAGGCAACGTATTTCTTTATTTCCAAAATATCAAGAAACCTTAAGGGCTTAGTTAATAAGTATTTCAGAGTTTCTATTTAATTTTATTTTTAATTCATCTGCTGTGATATGATAGCAGGTACTAAATAATTTGACTTAGAAACTCTAAATTTTTGACACTGTCAGAAATTTTATTAATAAAACAAAGGGAAATATTGATAACTATAGGACACACAGTAAGTCTGTACCAGATAACATCTATTTATTATCAAAGAGTGTTCAGCTTCCCATTAACTCAACTCAAAAGCATCTGAACGTCTGAGTTTATAATACTGCAATCTAAATGTTTGTTATTCACTGTGGAAATTTATGGTGTCACTGCTGTGGACCCTTAGACTTTTTCTGAGGGTTTCTGTGATAACGACATTGCCCATGTGGGTTGACACTTAGCAATGTAGGTCAGATGGCTCCTTTTGCCCGTTTTCTTCAACATACTGAGTTCACACCTTCCTAGCTCTCTAATTTCCTCCACCTCAAGGATAGAAGCATCATTTCGAACTCAGTGATTGCATCATCAGCATTCACTCGCCTTCAAGGATCAGATCATTCATAATAATTATCTCTTCCAAGAATGTTTAGAACTGTGCCTTTTTGCAGGCACAGTGATTTTTTCTTTTGGCTGTGTAATGTTTGTTGTTTTGTTTGGTTGTTTTTTTCTCTTGTTGCTAGCAAAGGTAGGAGAGGAGCTTATTGTAATATTAAACCTTCTGGTCTGGCCCAAAGAGATGAGAGTTGTAGACTGTTAATGGAAACACCTTTAAATTGCTGTAACCCGTGATTCGAATTTATGTCAGAGGAATTACTGTAATAGGACCCACCTGAACCAGTGGAGGATAAGCCCCATGCAGGGCCCTGCAAGTGCAGCTGCAACCTGACCTGACCTGAGCAGCCTTTGGTGCCCAGTAACTCCACATAACAAATGACCTCTCCTGTCCAAAGGGACCACTAAAACGGATGGAGTCCTGTACTAAAATAAATCAGGGAACATTTGTGGACATTTTATTGACATTTTATAGGGGTGGTCTGTCAACTAGGGGCATGGTATCAGCATATTTTATCAAAGGATGGAAAGGGAGGGTGATTAGTGAGGAAGTAATGCATAATTTAGGGCTTAAATGATGTAAGTGGTATAAAATAAGGAGTAGCATGTGCTGGATTTGGCTGAATTTGTGCTGAAAACAGTCTTGATAACACAGGGATGTTTTTGTTATTGCTGAGCAGGGCATGCACAGAGCCAAGGGTTTTTCTGCTCCTCAACCCACCCCACCAGTGAGCAAGCTGGGGGTGCACAAGGAATTGGGAATGGATGTGGCCAGCACAGGTAAGCCCATATGACCAAAAGGATACTTCAGTCCAGATGGCATCATGTTCACAGTGTAAATCCAGTGAGGAAAGAGGAAGGCGGTTGCATTTGGAGTGATGGTGTTTGTCTTCCGAAGTCACCATTACATGTGCTGGAGCCCTGCACACCTGGGGATGGCTGAATACCTGCCTGCCCTTGGAATGCAGTGAATGAATTAGTTGGTTTTCTTTGCTTGTGTGTGTGGCTTTTGCTTTATTTGTTAAACTGTGTTTATCTAAATCCATGAGTTTTCTCACTCTTTCCATTCTCTCACTCATCCCACAAAGGTGAAGTGGAGAAACTGTTGTGGGGTTTAGCTGCCAATTAAGGATAAGCCATGATAGGTCAACAAGAAATGTTGATTTTCAGCATAGATTGTTGGATGAAGGAACAGACTATTCAGTATGTGTCACTCTTTCCTTTGAGTCAATGCTCGGTATGCTTGGGGACACAGGATCTGAAGATATCTTCCCTGAAGAAATAAAATTAATATATCTTTACCAGTATGAAAGAAAAACACATAAACCAAATGACCCCATTAGACCTCCCATCTTGGCTGCATTTCTTTTTTGGGAAATTGTTAGAACAATAAATGTTTTTTCTCAAATGAAAGCATGTGTATGTAAATTAAAGTACATGCATCTCAGGAACCGGAATGAATTGGCTGGGGTAGTTCCTAAACCATTCCTAATCATATTCAAAAAGTCACGACAGTCAGGCAAAGTCCCCAGTCACTGGGGAATAGGAAACAACATCTTTTTCTTTTTTTTTACCCTCTTATAAAAGGCTAGAAAGGACCCTGGGAACTACTGATCAGTCAACCTCACCTTTGTGCCCAGTAACATTGTGGAACAGATCCTTCTGGAAGACATATCAAAACATATAGAAGACAGAGGTGATTAGAGATAGACAACAGAACTTCAACAAGGGTGAACTGTGCCTGACAAATCTAGTCACCTTCTATGATGGAGTGACTGTATCAGTAGATAAAGAAAGAGCTATAGATGTCATCTACCTAGACATCTCTGAGGTCTTTGATATAGTCAATATTTTTGCTGAAAATTGGAGAGATTTGGATTTGCTGGAGGGACTGCTATACAGAAAAGGAGTTGGCTGGATGCTGTATTCAGAGTTACAGTCAATGGCTTAATGACCAAGTGGAAAACAATAACTACTTAACCACCTGTACTGGGACCAATACTAATTAATATCTTCGTTGATGACACAGACAGTGAGAGTACCCTCAGCAAGTTTGCAGATCATGCTAATCTGACTGGTGTGGTTGATCTGGTAGAATGAAGGGACACCATTCAAAGGGACCTTGGAAGTCTTGAGGAATAAGCCCACATGAATTTCATTAAGTTTAACAAAACCAAGTCCAAGGTCCAAGGTACTGCATCTGAGTTAGAGTAACTGCCACTATCTCTGCAGACTGAATGATTAATTAATGGAAAGCAGCCTTGAATGGAAGGACTTGGAAATATTGCTTGATGTAAAATTGTACATTATCTGGCAATGCATATTTACAGCCCAGAATGCCAATCATATACTGGTGCATCAAAAACAGTGTGGGCAGCAGGTTTAGGGTGGCGATTTTGTCCCTGTACTCTACACCTGTTAGACCCCACCTGGAGTGCTGCATCCAGTGCTGAGGTCCCCAGCACAAAGAACATTTGGATTTTTTAAGCAGTCCAGAGGAGGCCACAGAAATAATCAAAGGGCTGGACCACCCCTCCTATGAAAACAGGCTGATAGGGTTGGGGTTGTTCAGCATGGAGATGAGAAGGCTCTGGGGTCAACTTGTGTCATGGTTTAGCCCATCCCCCTCAGTTTTAGAGTAGAAGATGGTTAGTTCCAAGTGAAATTCCAGCTAGGTAGCCAATTAGAGACTTCTGTGACGTCTCTACGAATTACATAATTTAACACAAACCGGAAAAGAAGGGTTGTTGTCGCTGTGGTAGTTGTGTGTGGGGCAGAAAGAACTCGGAGCCATGATGTAAGTGAGGCGGCGAGGCCTCCCTGAGTGGGGGGCCAGAGCCCTCCGCCCCTGGCCTTGGGCCAGGGGCAGGCATGGCACCGAAGCCTCCGGCTGAAGCAGGTAGCAGAGTGGAGAAGAAACTCCAAAGAAAAACTGCTCGGCTGAGACAGAAGGAGTTCCAGCTCTGAGAGGAGCGGCAGAAAGCAAGAGATAACAATGCAGCTGCCAAGGTCGGTGGAGAAAGTGCAGAGGTATGGGGGAGTCCTTCCCCCGCCTCTCTCCCTCCAGCAGGGGAAAAGACTTTAAAACTAAACCCCTGCCACCTGTGGAAATGATGTGGAGAGAAGGGACTTTTGTGTGAGTTCTTCCCCCGGAGGCCTGGATAGTCCGGGGAGGGCAGCGATGGCTGGAGGCCAAGACTAGATCACTTGAACTGTTTGCAGCAAGCTGCAGAGGAATTGTAGCCACAGAATGAGAAAGAAGTTGATGAATTCTCCTTTGAGAGGCTGTGTGCCTCTGATGACTTTGGGACTTTGTCCAAAAGATAAGCCTTACACGAAGCCCCCCCGTAGGAGGGGCCTGGTGCGAGCTTGGACCAGGTGTAATGGCGAGTGGGGAGCGGTGGTGAAGTTGGAGTAACCAGCCGCGGCCGAGAGCCAAGATTGGGCGTCTGGCCAGAAGCAGAAAGTCAGGAGAATTCCAGAGGGCAAAAGAGAAGAAGCTACAAGCAGCAAAGCACAGCATCAGAAAGTGTTCTTGGGTCTGGACTGAGCCAAAGAGACCCAGAACCCCTGTGATTCCGGCGAGGGGTGGTGAGTCCGTGAAAACCCCCCTGAAACTCCTCGTGGAAGAAACCTCCATAGAGCCCTGAATCTCGTAGTGACGACATGGTTATATCTTCAGCGACTATGGACAAGCAGCTAGAAGTGAGAAGTAAACTCCCCTGCACTCCAAGGGAGAGAAAGAGAGAAGTATCTTCAAGCTGCAGGAGTTTAAAACTGTTACCTTAAAGACTTTTTTTTTCCTCCCTTCTCTTTCTCCCTCTGAACTGTTTTTGAGGGAGAGAGGAGGAGGGGCATTTGTACATATATAAGTGTGCTATTATAAGAAAACTAGTTAGAGTTGTATGTATATATGTATATATATGTAAGTATTCTCCTTAGTTCTGTAGTGTAGCAATAAATCTTAGTATTACCTCATTTCAAGGTGATCTGTTTTGTCTGTGCAAACTCTTCCTAATTAGTAGCAAAATTTATGGGTTGATAACACTGTGCAAAAAGCACAAGGACTGAAACCATGACAACTTGTTAGAGACTTGCAACATATCGAATAGACTTGTGAGAAAGTTGGACAAGACTTTCTGCCAAGGCTTGTAGTGACATGAAAAGGCTTAGTGGTACATTACAAAGACTTTTTTTTACGAAGAGGATGCTGAAACACTGGAACAGTTTACCCAGAAAAGTTGCAGTTGTCCCATTATTAGCTGTGTTCAAAGTCAGGTTGGATGGGGTTTTGAGTGACCTGTCTTAGTGAAACCTGTCCTTGCCCATGACAGGGGATTTGGACTAGATGATCTTTGAAGGCCCCTTCCCCCCCAGTACAAAACCATTCTGTGATTCCATAGTTCTATGATATTCTGATAAAAATGAAATAGTTTAAACACTGTTTTTGTTAACACACATTTTTCATTCATCTCTGTGTGTATCACTAGGGATCTATTCTACTTTTTAATGAATATTTTTTGTCCTTGTTAATTTCTTGATCCTTGTTGTTATGCAGTCTTTTCAAGTTTATTCCACTATACTTGACGCAGAAGTGATTAGTGTAAGTGCTCATTAGATTTAAGTACTCTGTAAGATAAATAATGTAAACATTAATCAAAATTTGTGTATCTCACATGTATATGTAAATGGAAGTAATTTAGATATTCCAGATACTCTGCTAAGACTAAACCCAGGGAAACAAAATATATCACAACAGACTTAAACTGATTTTAAAATGACTGGGAGAGGTTCCAACAGATCAAACAAATATTTTTGATTTTGTTTGTAGGTAGATATCTAAGTGGAAAATGGCTTGTTTCTGGTTTTGATATAAATTAAGCCAAAATTTTGTGTTATTCAGATTTCATTGTCATAGGATATATTACTAAACCTTATTTTGTCTTTTACATGACCTTACATAGAAACCAAAACTAAACATCAAGGTATCAAAGATTGTTTATTCACTTTAAGGTTGTTGCAGATTCATTTTTAATCTGTTGTCTGCTTTGATAATGTTTCCAAATAAAATATTCTTCCCAACTGTTTAATTCTGAAAGTGGTTTAGCATAATACTTTCTACGCATAAGAGTATAGGAGATTCTAAAGTTAACGGAATTTGAAGGCTTTTTTCTATGCAAATTAAATATATTGTTGAATCACCTAAAAAAAAAAATCGAGTAACTCTTGTGCTACTTAAGTATTAATAATATCTTGCCTGTTAAAAGAGAGATCATGTTACATTCATGCTCCCACAATGAGAATTGACAGTGACAGATTACCATACTAGGGTACAACCTGCCCTTCCACTGAGTACCTCAGCTGATGGACAAAAGAGCTTTGGAAAAGAGTTATGCTGATGAAACGTTTACACCAAGTTTACTTATACTTTTCAGTAACATTTTTCTGTTCATTTAACTTCAGAGAATCACACTACTTACAGGAAAGATTAATTTGGCCTCATAGGTTAAAATTTTACTGACAGCCCAAGAAAGAGCAGCACCAACAAAATAGGATGAAAAAGATGCTCCTGCCTCTACTAGATAATAATACACCTTTCCCAAGCCTGGAGAGAATGAGACAACATCTTGCATCATTATCTTGTTTTGCTAAGCTCAAAATAAACTGTAATTCAAGAAAGTGGAGACCAGAATGGAACTATTTTCTTCCCCTGGTGAAGGAATCCCAGACTTTGAAAGCACACTCTATCTTACCTCTTTTACCATTAAATTCTCTCTCTCTCTGCTAAGACAACATCAGCTTCTTTTAACATTAGTATCATTCAGAAGAGAAAAACAGAGAACACCTTGGGGGTAAAATCAAATTACCAAACTGATTCCTTCCCTCTGTTTAGTACCTCATGTAGGTACCTTCCCCCCCCCCTTCCCCCGCATTTATGTGATAATTACCAGGATAAGAGCTAAGTAGAGGTTCGGCATGAAGAACTTCAAAAGAATCAGGGCATTTTAATGTCTGGCATTCTCAGAACACTTGCTCCGTGGTCATTTTGTGCTTTCAGATCTGTTGTAGCCCATTTGAAGTGCAGACTTCTAGCTATCATTTTTCACCACTTACATATGTTAAACATTCTTACCAAGGGCACTTTATTCTTTACTTTGTTCTCTTAAGCTATCATTATTCTTTTAGTGTTTAAGTATGTACTTCTCTGTCCTCAGCTGTTCAAATTCCTTTCAGGTTGGCAGTCATCCTTTTAAGGATAATAGTAAAATGATATAGTGAACAGTAGTAGCACACAGTCCTTCAGAAGGTCTCTGAAAGGCTCAAATTAGAAATGTTTTATATATTTATTTTTAAAAATGTTCAATCTGCAGTTATGATCCCACTGAAACATTATCCTTTATCTCTCAACAAGCTGAGCTGGCAATCTGTGTCCTATACTGTGGCTAGACTATCTTACCCCTCGTCTCCTATGTTGTCAACTTGTGCTAATTGAAATGTTTATAAAATGTTGATACTGAAATATTGTAGCTTAGTAGTTCAATAGTTCTTTAATGAGTCCTCTGTTTTATTAATAAAATGATTTATAGAAATATTTAATCTCACTGATTTACCATTAGTATTAATGAGTCTAGTTATTAAGCACTTTATTTCAGAATGCCACAAAGATATAAATGCTGCAAAACATGCAGTATCTTGTACTAAGTTATGCTGTATTTAGAGGGAATGAATGGTGTTGAAATCTCAGAGTTTTCCTCAGTGAAACAGAGTTATTCATTAGCATAGAACTAATTGACTCTTTTATATGCAGTGTTTTTGTACTAAGTTATTTTATATTTAGAGGGAATCTATGGTGTGAAATCTCACAGTTTTCCTCGGTGAAACAGAGTTATTCATTAACACAGAAGTAGAAGACTCTTTTATATAATCTCCCTGCCATTATCAGATTTTATGTAAATAATTTAGCACAGGGCCAATCACAAAAGTAATCCCAAAAACTGAAAATAGAAGGGCATTACCAGTCAGTAGACATAAAAGTATTTCCGTTGTCCTTGACTACTAAGCAAAGACTCTTTGATTATCAACTTCTAGTAAGAATTTGATTTTTATTACTTTTAATCTAATTGCTTGAAATAAATAATTTTCTGACATGTTGTAGGCTATTACAAGGTACTTTAAAATTTTACAACCATCACTCCTCTTTATATGTGCCTTCCCATTGTTGTACAAATGGAATGCTATTAATCGAACAGCTTTCAACCAGCCTCATGTATTGGGAAACTAATACTTTGAGAGAAACTTTTTACATGATGAGCTCAATAAAGAAGCTGCAAAAGTGACTTGCAGCATCCTGGAAGGTGCTACAGGCACATTGTTTGTCTCATTGACCCCCCTCAGCTACAACCTCAGACATCTAGGAAAGAGAAAATAGGGGGAAAATTATTTTCTTAGTTCCATTTGTTCATTTAATCTGTTTTGTAAGTCTACCAATGATTTTAACTGGGAAGAAGGGAGAGTTTTGCCTTTTCAGTCATAGGATTGTGACTCCATTCCTCCCCCATTCGTAGGCTTTGCCATGTAAAATTTGCATTTATGCATTTCCATCTACATTTTCCTTACTTTAAAGAAATGGCTATGTTTAATGGAAAATTTTGGCTTAATAAAGGCAATAAATTTTCAGTGAAAATATTTATAAGTATTTTTTTTCTTTTTAAATAAATAAATAACATGAAGCCTTTCCACAAAACCAACTGTATTCTCTGTAATTTGGCTTTATGTATATTTGCTGGAAGGTTAACCAGGGTCTCCTTAAATGTCTCTGAATTTCACTAGACGTTCTGAGAGATGTCACAGACCAGAGTGTATGTGACATATCTTCTTTATGGCATGTATAACCAGACCACTCAGTGGTTTTGTAGCCCATTTTTGCAGTCCAAGGCTCATTTTGCAGACCCTCATTTTGCCCAGTTTTTCTGCCTTTAGGGGCTCACTTCTGGTCAGAGAGAAGTGGTGCTGCCACAGCTGTGATTAGAAGATGGCATTCTGGTAGGAGAACATGCAGGTAGGGACTTGTATCTCCTAGAGAAATATTTAATTATACAGAATATGCAATATGCACTATTGTAAAAAAATCATGCTTTTTAAATGGGTGGATTAGAACACCATTTTTATAGGAAAATGGACTTATGACAGGACTTTCTCTTACTGGAGCAGCAGCTTTTCTCTGATTAGGCAGATGGGTACATGTGGTGATCTCACCAAAATTGTTAGCTACATTGTCCAATGCTAATGAAATGAGATAGTGGGGGGTATAAAAGTTCCCTTTTCTGAAGGGTAAACAACTCTTTTCTCTGACCTGAGTCTTCGTATACAGAACTCACTTTTTACATTGATCTGAAATAAATCCAGACTGTTAGGCTATATTCTGTATTTATTCTCTGTTACTGCATTCTAAATTGCTGCATTTATTTTTCTTGTACTTCAAGGCATTTTTGACTAGTCTGAGGATGACAGGATGCTACCTGCATTTCCAGTATTATCATCATCATTATTTCTATTCTTATGCTCTTTCCTCTACTATTATAATATTGTACTTTCAGAGCAAAAGATAGGCAGTAACTCCACTTTTTTGGTTTACTGCATTTAAATAAAAAATAAGAAAAAATAAAAGGGAAGGTGGTATGTTGAAGCTTAGACACATGCAAAGTGAACAAATCCCTCAGAAATAATTATTTTTCAGACCACAACAGCCTATGAAATCAGGTCATAGCTATGATTTTTGCCCTTGCTTATTCCTGCTCCTTTTTAATGTGAGGAAATCAGTCATTATCATTTTCAACAAAAGGCAGGAAGGGAAAGCACACAAATTTAATTCATTTTGAAACCCTCTGTATGAATGTGTGTCTGTGGATGCATGTGGATGTTGATGGTGAAGCACTTTAATTTTTAAAAGTGTGCTCTGTACTATTCATCTGTGTATTTAAATAAAGTTGTTGGGAATACATGATACTTCAGCCTTAAGCTGTCAAAATGAGATTCCAAAGTATTCAGAAGCACAAAACAGCATAAAAAGAGCTTTGCCACTATTTATCTCTGCTTGCCAGCTTGTAATGTTGATTTATGATATGTCATAATAAAGGACTGAAATGAATACAGCTACATAGACGAATGAAGTTACATGGCCACAGACACTGAAATATTTCTGATTCGTCCCTGTCTCCCTCCTCCATCCATACACACACACACTTGAAGACACACACACTCTTACAGTCATCCCATTGTAATTCTGCTATTTGACAGCATTCAGATGTGATGTACACTAGCGCTTTCCAAATAATTGCAAATAAAATTATATAAGCTGTTTTATGTATATTCCAAATTCATAGTTTCCAGTTACACTGAGGAAGATCAATACCTTCTGAAATACAGGGCTATATCTGATTTTCCTCCTCGTTACAATTTCATTACCTTTTAAATTTCTTTTAAGTTATTTATATATGTGTGTGTATGTGCATACATATGTTTTTTAACTTAGAAAAATGCACAAACTTTTCTTTTCTCTCCTTATTTATTGATATGAATAGATGTACAAAATAAATAAATATACTGTAAAAAACAAGAGGCTACATATGGTAAATTTATTTTTTTTTAAGGTTTGTGTAGGGAAATATATTCACAATAAATCAAAAGATTTCACAGTACAAACAGTATGCCCAAATTTTTCATGCTTATTAAAGAAGTTGTTCTGCAAGAAATGGAATTAAGTAAAAAAATTACCCCAAACAGACTTGGTAATAAGAATGTCAATAAGCAATATTGCTGTGTTAAATAAAACTTTCGCCTTTAGCTGTTGACCTCGCAGCAAATCTCTGTCACAGTCCTCATGTAGAAACAACAGCAAAATACGGAATTATTAGCCTAAATAAAATATGTGACACTTTTACGAATTTACCAAAAGAAAGAACTGTTTAAAATCTATTTCTTTTAGCACTGCAACTGGTCTCCAACTGTTTCGAATATTATTGTCCCTCCCCTAGGTCAGATATTCCGCTAACTGTGGTGCAACAAAGTCTATATGAATATTGGTCCCATAACCTGTACTTTGTCCAACCACCGGTCCAACCGTAAAAGTTTTACAGAGAACTGACTTTCAGAACAAATTATTTGCCTGAGTGTTATAGGAATCAATATTAGATCTAATTATTTTTATTATAATGTGCGATAATTTTTTAAACTTGAGTGTGTTTTCCTTCCTTTCCACTTCTACATTAAATTCTTTACTCTTTTCCTGATCCATACTTTGAATATGCCCATTCCGTGTAGTCTCCAGCTTTGTTTGCAAGGTTATTATTATATGGCAAACAGCTTAAAATTAGCGGTA
>VXAY01003001.1:6574-21361 GCA_013399855.1 Oxyruncus cristatus | reverse complement strand
TTTTTTTTTTTTTTCCCAAAGAAAAGGACTGATGTTTTGGTTAAGCCTTGTATGGGAAGATCTAACTTCCACAGTTACTATTCATAGGGATATTCAAGCCCAATTTACTTACCTATTCAATAAGAGAACGTAATTTTTAACTCATTTCTTTCATTACATGATGTAAATGCTATCTCTACAGTACAGCTATGATTAATCAAATTGGATAACAGAATAAAGGGTTTATTCCAGTAGTTTTAATATGAATTTAAGGGACAATTCGTTTTCAATGAAAAAGTTTGTGGTTTCTTGGTTTTGTTTGTTGTTGCTGTTGTTTGTTTTGTTTTTGTTTTGTTTTTGTTTTGTTTTTGTCTTGTTTTTTTGTTTTGTTTTGTTTTGTTTGTTTGGTTCCATTTTTTTTTTGTTTGGTTTGGGTTTCTTTTTTTTGTTGGTTTGGTTTGGTTTTTTTGCAAATCAGTTTTAAAATAATTATATGGAAGACAGAAAAATGAGGGGAAGAAAATTAAGACAGGGCATAGATGGTCTATCTGTGCTTTGCTATTTAGTTCAGGCTTCTCTTCTATATTTTTTTTGCTGAAATACAAATCCAATTCTTTATATTACAACTAAGTAGTCCTATGTAGAGTAATGGGCTTACGTATCAGACATGGTGCAAGACTGTCCTCGTTAGAAGAGCTGAGACTAGTTCATCACTGCATGGGTGTAACCCAAACTGTGTATTCTATACCCTCTATGCCATTTCCCAGAAACTTAACAATAGACCATCTGCAGCAGCTGCCCAGAGCACACCCCACCCCTCAGGCTCTGTGCTGGGTGTTAAGAGGCCTGTTGATAAGGGGATGTTGCAGTCCTCACACCCAGGACTCACAATCACCCACTGTGAAACTCCCTGCCCTGGGAAAAGGGGCTGGACATTGCTGCTGGAATGGGAGGAGATATAATCTTGGGGTTGGGAGACTTCTGGGACCACTTGTGGGATCGAGAGGAGGACCAAAACCTCATCCAGACTGGGACCACTGCTCTAATTTGGATTACAACCGCTGTCTTCAATTGGATTACAGCCACTGCCTTCAGTTGGACTGTGACTACCACTGCTAACCGGACTGCAGCCATCACTGGCCTCAACAGATTTTTCTCCTCTCTCTTTTCTTTGGGACTCAGAGGGGCCCCACGTGGGGCTCAGCAAGGGGGCCAACGAACACCATTCTGTTCGTGCCCCAGCGTGCCGGGTTTTTGGTGGATTGGAACCAATTGTTTATCTGTAAAATTGTATTCATTGCATTATTTTCATTAAACTGTCATTCTGACTGTTAATCTCTCGAGTTAGCTTTATTTCCCCTGCCGGTTTACCTTTAAACCAGCACAAAGACAAAAGACTTTCACCGCTGATTGCTGGCCTAAAAAGAGCACACTGGTGTGTCTTCTGGGAAAAGAGATAGGCTGTTCTGCTTGGGACAAACTGTAAGCTCCAATAATCTGAAAATCAGATTTCCCTGGTAATTCCTGGAGAAATTGTGATCCAGGACATGGATAAAAAGAAAAACAATGAGTTCAAAGCCAATATGACTTTTTAGGGCAGCTGAGTGTCACGGAGCCTCAAGACAGCTCCAGAATGAATGAAGTGTGAATGTGTTCCTAAGCTACTACTGTAGTTGCTGATTTCCTGTGGTCTACAAGAGAGGAGGATATCATCACATCAGTGCCACTGCTTCTGCCAGAAACTGTCATTGGAAGGGTACAAGTATGGTATAACAGAGGATATTTGGATACGAGAGCTAGAAGGAAGGCAGGAATCATGAGTTAGTCTCAATTTGTAGAGGTTTGTAAGAACACAGGTCAAACTCACAGCAGCTCTTATTTACTCTTCTGCACTAGAGTAAAATGGAACTGGTGTGGTCTACTTTTTTGAAGTGGTCTGCTTTTATGAATTTAGGACTTGCCAGATGTGTATAGTAAACATTTTTTACTAGTTCTATTTGGAAATTTTATTTATCCTTTTCTCTTTTTTACACCTTCTTGATAGTCACAAACTATGTATTCATGCTGTAGTTTACTCCTTGAAGTGAATGTCGTGAATGTCTGTGTCTTGCAATTACTTTTACCTACAAGTACAGATTTGGAGAAAAAGTACAGAGTCATTTCAACCCTACTATCTGCTAACATTTGGAACTGCCTTTGGATTTTAATGGAACAACACACAGCTACTTCACTGAACACCAGTTTCAGCTGCAGCTGATAGAAAACCCCTGCATAATACAGATCCACTGTAGGACAAATAAGATGCAAACTGAACTCATTATTTATCCCCTAGCTAGTCCTGCCACTAAAGATGATAATATAGACTGGAGAGGTGTGAGCACACTGCCCTCAAACACAGAGGTATGTGATGTAATAGATATCTGTGCTTCTTTGGAGATGCTGAAGAATCTCTGCCAGGTGAGTTCTGAGACCTAAAGGGATTTTCTGCTTAGGGTGATTGAGCATCCATGACCTTCCATGATTAAAAAAATGTTAAAGAATGTTCCAGTTTCTGTCTTTGTCAAGTGGTAAGTAAATAATAGCTCAAACTTCCCTTGCTTGCTACCTGCATTCCCACATAGATTTATCTCTACCTTTGGTCAAAGGAGAAAGACCTAGTATCTTATCTGTCCCTAGGAAAGTCAATTGAGAAGGTATTTTTATGATACAAATGCAGAAAAATACCACTGATGTATTAGGAGGGTAAAAATTCCTGGGCTGTAGAAAAATTAAATGGAATCTGAATCACCTCCTGCCCTGTCTCGCTATTGACAAATAGGTTGGATCAGTTTAAACCACCACTGGTGTCATCTCTATCTGCTTACTGTTCTTCAAGAAAAATGTCTTGCTGAGATAAATGATTGCTATCTCCTTTAGAAAGCCGGGGAAAAGGAAAAAAAAAAAAAGAAAAAACCCCCATGCTAAATCTTTTAAAATGCTGTAGGCAGTAAGAATATCATATGGAAATTTTCTTAACCTCCTTTAAAAGTAGTGAAAATGCACAGATTTGAATGCTTTTTCTGTAAGGAAGATAATTGACTATTTATATTGAAGAACTTATTCTGAGAAATCTCTAGCTGTGAGAATGCTGATTCTGAAATAAAGACTCAGAACTGCTCAGCGTTGAGAAAATGGCTCTCTATGTACCAACAACAAGATCTAATTGGAAAGTGTAGAGATTTTTTTTTCTCATTGTCTATGGGGAACGCAGTTAAAGTGTGATATTTTTTCTCATCACTTTCAACCCACTCAAGCCAGTATGCGTGTGTTGTTTCCCCTTCTCCCAAGTTGTGAACATTCCACAGTACAAGCAAATGAGGTGAAACAAAAACCAAAACAAAACAACCAACCCAGTGTCCGTCTTGGCACTTTTGTACTAGAGGTGGTTTTAAGAGCTGTGCTCTGTAAAGGACGAACAGTAATTTCTGTGGCTTTCCAGGGGTCCACCAGTATCACAGATTGCAAAAGGCAGGATGAGTTGATAATCTAGCACTTTGCTTTTCACCCAAGTTAAGCCTTTACACAATTTAGTTTTGTAGTCTCAAATCATTCCCTCCTGAGAGGGAATTTTCACCTTTAAATCTGCTATACATGATTTAATGCTCTCAGCTGTTTGACTTTGTCTTTTTGACTGAAGAAAAACCTGAAATACAACTTTACTAAGGGTTATTATTCCTAAATTGCAAATAAGTCCACGTATTTACTATTGATTTTTTTTTATAATTTTAAAATAACCTTTTCCATTACTTAGATAAGGTGCTTTTGGAAAATCAGCATTTACTCCCCTTAAATTACTGTAAACCTTTGAATAAAGAGATCAAAAAATAGTGAAGGAATTATAGGCAGGATTTAGAGAAACACTGCCTTTTCAAAACAAATTACTTTATTGCTTGTGTGAAATACATTTCAGAGTTGCATCACATATTCCTAAGTCTGGGGTAGAAAACTGAGCAGGCTAATAAGAAAGCTAGTATGTAAGTTGAAAGGGTAATAAATTCTGAGCAAATACCACTTTTTTTTTTCTTTTCTTTTTGTCTTTTCTTTTTTCTTTAGTACTTCATAAAATGTGGGATATTTCTTGAGATGGAGAAAAGTAG
The DNA here is from genome assembly GCA_013399855.1 of Oxyruncus cristatus. Classification (NCBI taxonomy): domain Eukaryota; kingdom Metazoa; phylum Chordata; class Aves; order Passeriformes; family Cotingidae; genus Oxyruncus; species Oxyruncus cristatus. The sequence continues at coordinate 17,246 of VXAY01003001.1, read as the reverse complement.
ACACATAGTGTTCTGGAACATAATGGAAAATCCAAGCATGACACTGTAACTTCCACTTTGTTCTGTTACTTCCATCATGAGTTAGAAGCTCCAATTTGGCCGTGTGCCTTGACTCTTATATCAAACCTTGCTGGAGTAAAATCTATTAGGAAGTCCATGTCAGAAGTTCAGCCTGGCATTGTAGATTCCAACTATTTAATCAGATTACTCTTCTGCTATTTCTTAAAACAAGGTCAATTACTTACTACTGGCCTGGCAGGATTAATGCTTGTGCTCAGCTTGCCAGACAGCCTCCCTCTTCTTTTCCCCTGCTTTGGGCTGGGAAATCCTGGTCGTTGAAGTATCTGATGAATAACCTTGGAGAAGCCAGCAGGAAAGTTGTGAGATTACGTCTCACAGCTGACTTGCTTTCACAGGTCAGTAGTTTCTTTATAGAGGTAACTGATCTCTGAGTACACCATGACAAAAGTAATGCATGTTTTATTTAGGAAGGTTTGCTTTTCTCATGTGACAATCTAGCTCTCTCACATGTGAAAACTGTGATGGAGAAAGAGAAAGTGAAAACTATAATATTGTAATGTGATGAATAATGAAAGGCCTTTTAGAGGACCTTATAAATAAGGTAGACAATCAATATAACAACATAAAACTCAATAAACTTTACAGGTATAGCTTGGTAGGGGAAGAAACACATGCATGTGTTCTTCTCAAAATTGATAGCCACATTCATATGGATTCATGCTGCCATACTGAATTCAGCCCTTAAACAGAAACATGTTTTCATAAGAGGAAATCTGTTTACATGAAATTGCAACAGGACTTTAGGCCACTTAGAGAGGCAGATCATATTGGAGGTGGGTAACAAGAAGTTAAGGATTAACAGAAGTCTTAATACATATTTGTAAGTGGTTAAGGGGTAGGGAAACACTTAAAGAAGTTATTATGCAATTTCCCATGGTGTAAAGAGCAAATATTTCACTGAAACAAAGTCTCCAGATGAAAGTCCTCCCAAATCTCTGGGAAGAGTGACTAAACTTGGCTGTGACATGGTGGACCCAGAAACAAATAACTGAACAACTTAGCTCATACAAGCAGTGCTGAGGATTAAGTTCTAAGTGTAATGCAGTAACACTGCCATGAAGCAGGTTTTCATATTCTTTGGATACCTCGGTTGAAATTCAGATTTACTCTCCCCCTTCACATTTAATTTAAAAAAACACAATTCTGTGAAGTGTAAATTTCAATAGTCAACCAGTTTTGTTTAGGAGAGGTCATATAACAAAAAAGGTGGAATATTTAAAAAATGTTTAGAGGGATTTCCAAACGATAATTTATCTTTCAAATAGTTTGACATTATAAAGTAAAGCAAAACATTAAAAACTTCAGAAACATTCATATTTAAATGAAATGTATTGTTTGTGGTGTCTTAATTCTTATTTTAAAAGATCTCTTTAGTTCTCTGGTATTGAAAATAAAATTTCAGCCAGAGTTGTATTGCCAATATGCAGTGTTTACAGCAACCTTGGAAAAAACCCAAAAACATTCCCCTAAAGGACAATATAAGAATGACTCAATATTTGTTTGTCTGTTCATAGTACAAGTACCAAGAATAAAAATATTATTTCCGTTGGTTTACTGATAATATTTTTCCATAGTAACAGTGTATATAAAAATGGAATAAATACTGTATTTTCAATATTTTATATGGCATTAAGTAATTTTGAGATTACGAGAGGTCTGATCAGTCTGAATTCAGTTGGAGGTAGGCCTGTTTAGACATTGCTGGAGCAGCAATTTGAGCAAAAACAGTGTTTGATGTTATGAAAATAATCCCTGTTTTCCTCATTGAAAATAATCCCTGTATTCCTCATTAAATTTTGTTCACTATTTCTAGTGACCTTTTCCCAATACTGCATAGACACATCCATGACTTGTAAATTTTAAAGATCAGAAAAAACCAGTGTGCATGACTCCCAGTCTTACAAAAGAAGCTCCTGCTTTTGTGTGCTTTACAGGAGATAAGACTGAAAGGTAAAATGTTTGTTTCCTACTTTATTTAAAGTAATGACCCTCCTCGTCTCAGGCCATCTAATAGGATCTAGAGAACAGAACCAGCACTTATTCTTCTGTCCCACAAGTAGTGGTATGGCCATCCTCTTCTTGCTGCAGGAGGGCCTGTGTTTTGTTACATGTGTGCATCACAGCCAGACTAGTGATCCTTGGATTTGCAGCTATACATGCAATTTTATTAAGAACTGTGCTGGCACTGCTGGCTGCCTGACCAGGGGGAAAAGACTCACTGACAGGGAGGGTTAAAGGTTCTGGTTTTGTAGGAACAAAAGTTAATAAAAAAAAAGTTAATGATAAAAGGGGCCCTGTATCATTAAGTCTGAAATGTCAGGGAGTACTTGAGACTGGCTATGAAATTACAGAGAGTTTATAAAGTTCCAGTCGGCAAGAACTTAGACACTGAACCGTATTTTCTGCTTTGAGCACCTTCTGAACCATGAGCTCTAGGAACACTGTTCAGAGAACACCTTAGATGAAAGAAGAGGTCAATTAAAGCCCTCCAAAGCTGGAATAGACTTACAGATGTGGCAGATAAATAATAATGGTAAAAATGGTACTATATTCTGTTTCTGAAAGTAATGTACATGAATAAAAAGTCATATAAATAGACTCACATTTCACTACAACTACTGGTGAAGCCACCAACCTTTTCAATAATTTAAAGTAAATTTGTGCAGAGGAAGAGAACTAAGAATCCGTATTAAATTTCTGTGAACAGTACTGTCTTACATCAAAGAATTATATGACAAATAGATTTTTGTAAGGAAGAGGAAGGAGGAAATATACCAGAGTTTTTAATTATCTGAATCCAAAAGGCAATTTTACAAATTTATGATCCTTGATAAGAAGTCTAGACCAAAAGGTTCAGAAGGAAGGAGTGCAGAAATGAAAGGACATAACAATATAGTAGAAACTTGCAAGCAAAGAACACAAAATCCTCATGGAAGCTTACTGGATATCAACAAGCACCTGAACATTAGAGAGAGTATAAAAAACAGTGGAAAAGAGATTTGAGACAGAAAGGTTAAGTTATGAAAACCCAAAAGGAATGAAACAGGAAAACATCAAACTGCTAATAGTTCTTGTAAACATTACAACACCTGATTATTTTTTCTTGGGGGATGGGTGGTGGTGCAGGAGGGAAATATCAGCAGATGGCATCACTTTTCACCAGCCTCCATGTGACATTAGGCTGACTTTGCAAAGTGGACAGAAGGTTTTCCATATGATAACAGTGTGGCAAAGTGTGAATCCGTGTCAGAAATCCGAAGGAAGAAGCATTTTTTCTAACTAAATTTAATATATGTACATGAAAAAACGTTATGTTGGAATGACTGATGTTACAAATGAAGGATCTCCCCTCTGCTTAGAAGAAGCAGAATGAAAACTAAGCAATATTGAGTCTGACAGTGTTGAACTCATAGCACGTAAAGCACCAGGAATAAAAAATGTGAGAAAATTACATACTCAGATTGAATTGGTATGGTTTCATGGAGAGAAAAATACTGAGTTATATATGTCAAATCTTTGGTCCAATATATTCAGGAAGGATATTGAGGTGCTGGAGCAGGTCCAGAGAAGAGCAACCAGGCTGGTGAAGGGACTTGAGCACAAGTCCTATGAGGAGAGGCTGAAGGAGCTGGGGTTGTTTAGCCTGGAGAAGAGGAGGCTCTGGGGAGACCTCATCGCTCTCTACAACTCCCTGAAAGGAGGTTGTAGCCAGGTGGGGGTTGGTCTCTTCTCCCAGGCAACCAGCAGAAAGACAAGAGGGCATGGCCTTAAGCTGTGCCAGGGGAGGTTTAGGTTAGATATCAGAAAGAAATTCTTTACAGAGAGAGTAATCAGCCATTGGAATGGGCTGCCCAGGGAAGTGGTGGATTCTCCATCCCTGGAGGTTTTCAAGATGAGGCTGGACGTGGCACTTAGTGCCACAGTCTAGTAACCGCGGTGGTGTTGGATCAAGGATTGGATTTGATGATGTCAGAGGTCCTTTCCAACCTGTCTGATTCTATGATTCTACTCTATGATTCCATGATTCCTTGAAAGGACAGAGGACTACATATGGAGGAAAAAGCTTGAGAAAATTAAGGAAGCTTTCAATGTAATAAAAATATATTTGCACATATGTTGTTTGAGCATTGTCCTTAGAATTCCAATCTTTCAAGCAGATAGTTGTTAAAAGAAGACAGGGTGTTTTGTTGTTTTTGTTGTTTTTTTTTTTTTTTCCTTTGGAAATCACTGGATGAATAGAGGATCTGAGTTCAAATACAGTTGCTCTTCGTTGTTGAATAAAATGCATGAAAAACATTATTTAACTGTAAACATCATGTATGTACATATGAGTATAAAACTGAAACATTTACTGCTAACTGTAATAGGGAAATTATTGGTGCAATGGCAGCTGCCAGCTATTTCTTATTGCTACGCTGTCTATCAGCAGGGTTCTGAATAGTGTCATTACAAAACAGTGTATACATTCCATATCTCATTGACAGACTTAATTTCTCTATGCAGCTGTCTGTTTTGTTTTAGGCTACTGAGTTGTTTCATCGGAAGAAAACAAGAACATTTTTTTGATTGTCTAGAAAATGAAGGACCTTGTGTGCAATATGAATTTAGGTGAAATTAGGCTGGAGGTACCACTCCTGTAGCAAAGCTAAACAAGTGACTTTATTATGTATTGTACATAATAAAGAGAATATTTCTCTTCATTATTAATACAATAAGTAACGCTTTACGATTAAATAGGACTGAGGTAATCAATTTTGCCTCAAAGTCAGACATGAAGATTACTTGGCAGAGTAAAGTTAACAAAAATTATGCTAATCTACTATAATATGCAATTTTTACATATTGCAGACTAGGGGTTAGTGACTCTAAATACCAAAACACAAGGTTTTTTTTCAAACTTTTTTTTAAAAATTGCTATTAATTAGTTACATAAGTAAGGCTTCTCACTTCTGACAGCCTCATTGACAATAGTATAGCTCTTAGCAGGCATTTAAATGAAACTAGATGAAGTTATACACAAGCTGTGGTAAAATAAAGGATTTTTATGCACTAAGAAGAAGGAGAAGAAAGAACAATGGAGCACTATGTACCCAAAGAAATCTCACCAAGACTGTAGAAGGGAAACCCATCTATCAAAGTGAATATGATATTCTATGACAGACTACAAGACATGGAAGAAGAGTTTAGAATTCTGTACCCTGTTAGTTTTAGTAAGAAATTGCTATTATTATCTTTAAGGCAGAAAACTAAGAGTTTAAGAACATCCTTAAGTGTTGTTACAACATTTTTTGTAATATTGAAGAATTAGAATTCAGACTTTTAATGAGGCATATCAAAGATAGTGAAAGGCACAGCTATTGGGCACCTAATTCACATGAAATAAGGGGAACTTAGGTGTTTAAGTATCTTTGAGATTCTGAGCTGAAATTCCTACATTAACACAAAAAGCCAGAACATCCACAATCATCTGATTTTATTATCTTATAGAGAAACATTAAACAAAGCATTAAATTTCTCTTTCTGAGGTAACACAGCCAAAGCAAACAACTCCAGATAAAATTTTCTCATAATAAAAAAAATATTGTCCTATAGTGAAAAATACTGGCCTATGTCATGAACTCAGCCTGTGACTTTATTATTGAAAAATTGCTATAATATTTCCTACTAAGCCATGAAGGGGGGTAAAGAGTAATTAGGGTATTATTCTCCACACTAAATTTTATATCGACTGATAAATGTGCTGTTAACTATCACCATCTTCCTTGAAGTTCAAGATTTACCCAGATCCTGTGGTCATTTTGTAACAAAACCTGTCGGACAGAGAGGGTGCACAATTCTCCAAATATTGTGTAAAATCAGAAAATATTTTAAACTTTCACAAGCTGTGTAATAAGCATACGAACTTTCATTGTTCAGCTGAGGGGATGGTGTTTTCATCTGCACTGTTATTTTCACTGTTATTGAATATATGTCTTTAAATAAGATAGTTATTCCTCCTTACATAATTTCTTCCCCTACTGATTTTTTTCGTGTTTGTCTACTGGTTTATTCACAGTTTGTTTCATTGTAAGCTGATTTTCTTCTATTTCTGTTACTGTTAGTTTTATTTGAAGCAACTGTCAGGTGTGTTGGTCTTAAAACTTACATAGCCTGGCTGACAACCATTCTGGTAGGCTTTCTATTGCAGAAGGTGGTTAATCTTTAACAGAAGATGTAGGGGATGCAGGAATGAAATTTCCCCAGGACATTCCAGGACAGAAGCTGTGATCAGATCTGAGACATGGATAATCATGTTGAATTGGATGTAACATCACTGAAAGTTCTTACTGATCAGAATTGAAATCCCAGCTGACTGCTGTGCTACTATAGGTATGCTATTTGCATTTTGATATTAACCCTTCTTTTGCTGCCATATCTAGATTTGGATGCAACACTGACATTTTTAACAGAAAACAGAGCAAACTTTTTTTCTCTTTTCCTTTTTTTTTATTGCTTTTTTTCTCTTCCATTTGGCTTCAAGGTTCTTTGCCTAACCTTAAGAAAGTAGGCTTTTAGCAGCTCTTAGAATACTGCCAAATTTCATATCTATTACTTGCTTTCCATTTGTTACAGATATTTAGACAATCATTACAGTAAAATTTAACTTTTCAATTTTTACATCTCCAATGATTCCAAAAGTCTTCACTTGATTTATGCAGCTCATCTCTTTCATTTCTGCTAGTACATCTGTTCTGAAATATAGAAGGTGATGGTAATAAATGGTTTTAAATTATTAGGTTAAAAAAATCCTCCTAAACATTGACCTAAAATCCTACTGTTTTCAATACTGGATTAGTTGTTATATGTAAATAAGTACCTAGATGGCAAGTAGACCTAATTTTGTACCTTAGAATTACTGGGTTTTTTAACATAGTTTTTTTTTTTTTTTTGGTATTTAATTTAATATTTTAGATCCTGAGGAAGAAATTCTGCAGCGTTCATACAAGAAAGGTTCTTATTTTCTGTACGATTAAGAAAAACAGGATTTGAGATTAATTCCTGTCTGTATTGAACTCTTTGGGCAGACTTCCACTGAAGGTCTCTTTGGATCCCATTTTCTGTTAAAGACATCTAGATCGTCTATTGTGGAATTGTGACTCAGAGTGCACTGACTATATCTACTAAAACAAGACTGTCTTGAAAGCAGTATGTTCTTGTATAGGTCCATTTAGACAGTCCTACTGTGACTTCTTCTGTTAATGTACTATACTTATTAAAGCACACTGTGAGGTTTGATACAATGTCCAGATTGTCACAAAAATTGATTAATTTCATTTCAGTTTTCATTTTCTCAATAATCTTTGTCTTATGAATGGATGAAAATAATTTCACCCTAAATTCTCTTTGCAGTCTTAAGATTGTCACAAGAATGGATTGGGTGTCATTTTCTCCTCTTGTTACAGTCTTTGTCATGAGTTCTTGCAGACTCTTAATGTTTGATATGTTCTCATTCCCATTACATATTCTCATTCCCATAACAAAGATTATAATGAGAGAAGAAAATGTCATAAAATTAATCCATTCTCATAACAGACTGTAACGAGGACAGAAAATGGAACAAAATTAATCCATTCTCATTACAATGTGAAGACTGCAATAAGAACAGAAAATGGCATGAAATTTATCCTTCTTGTGACAATCTTAAAATTATACCAGAGCAGGAAAGGATTGAAGATTAACTGGCTCACAAGGCAAAGGCTCTAACTAAAACTGAGCATTAGCACCAAAGTAATCAGTTCTTACCATAAAAAAAACTAAAGGGCATGATTCTATGTTTGTGTGAGGATGTTATATACAAATCACTTATCATTTTAAAGTCCATTTAAATAGTTTGAATTTTACACCTATGTCAATACAGGGGACTAAAGAAAGTACATACAGTTTGTCACATTCAGAACTTGAGGTTAAAATTTCAGCTCATGGTTGGAAAAAACCCATGTAAGCTACACCATTAAAATTTAATTCAGACCGCCTCACAGAAAACTCATTATTTTTATTTAACAAATTTGACCAAATATTTAAGGAGGCATTTTCGGCTTTGAGATTTTTCTTCCAGATAACACAAAAACTTTACACCTCTCATTCCTCATGTGTCTGGGGCTTCATTCACAAAAGATTTCAGGTACTAAACTCCTCCTTAATTCTCACAGAAAACTTGTCAGTCAAAATTTCTGGCTCACAAACCTCTCCTCAGCTGTCCCTTGCAGAAAACTCGAGATACTGGTAGGTTTTATACAGCATCAGTTTTTTTCTTTCTAAGTTCTTCAGTAATTTTTAGTTTGTGCTTGCAGATGTGACACCCTGTTCTGGTTTCAACCGAGATAGGTTTCTTTTCCTTATTTAGGTTTTACCTTGACAGTCATTACCATCTAGGGGATTTGAAGACTGAATGGTTTCTCCTGCTAACTGCTCCTCTGGTCACCTTCCAAAGCAGCACTGTACTTATTGCGGATCCTACCCCAAGGTGCTGAGCTACCTCTCTGTGAAAATGCGCTGACAGGTGGTATGTGCTGCTCTGACAGGGTACAAGCATGAATTGAATAGGGCAATGTTTAATACTGCAGAGTCCACATCTTTTGGGGGCACTCAGGTTGTACTAGGATCACGGAATGATGGTCAGTAAAAGAAATCAGTATTTCTCAAACTCTGCCATTTAGGGACATAAGCGTGATTTAAACAAGACAAAGGAATTTTTTTTTTTTTTTATTTTATGCTAAATCATACCACATTAAGGTGAAATTATTCCCCATGTTGTCAAAGAATTTTGTAATATATACTGATTTAAAAACACCACAATTAACCAAACCAAACCAAAACCAAACAAATAAAACCCCAGCAGAAATGGAACCTTGTTTTCTTGAGTATTTCTGAAAGAAATACTCAAGACATAATCCTCTATGATTTTCTTAAAAACAATTTTCTTTTTGTGGCCTTGTGAAGGAAAACTACTTACTGACTCCTATGTATTGTGTTTGATAAGGTGCGCTCTTTTAAACAAGATATTAATATTTCTTCTCTTGNTTAATATTTCTTCTCTTGTTCCCTGAGTATTGATTTTGAGAGAAACAGACAGACTTTTAGTTTTACCACTATAAACATGCACCATTACAGCTGGGAATTTTTTTTTTTTTTTGCTCACTGATGTTCTTATGCTGACTTCTGAAAACTGTAACCACAGAAGTTTTCATATCATTTAATTCTCAGAAATTTTTGTGCTGTACAGTAAAGTCTACGTAGTTACAGAGCATGACTGAAAGATAAGTATTCTTGTTCGGAACTACATGTCTCATAATAAAAAAAGACCTCCATTAACCTATCTAAAGGAGGGAAGTAATATGTAAAGAAAGTGACAGAAAATTTTTAATAATTTTTCATTTGTGTCATCCTTTTCTCCAATCAGATGTGGTTTTGGTTTTTTTTTTTGTCCTTGGCTTAAATTTACAAAGCCTGATTATAAGCATCCACAGTTCCTCCTAAATTTTGAAAAATAATCCTGTGCTTTTTATGGAATGTTTCATTGAATGATCTCAATGAATGATTCAACCTTTCTTACTCCTTCTTGTCTGCTCAGGTAAAAATCCATTGTCCTATAATGCCAGCGAAAATCCTTCCTTATCTTAAAGGCAAGCTTACTGAGTTGGGCACTACTTGCTTTATCTCTTCTTTAAGTACCAGCAATAAGCCATGGGCTTATTTTTTCAGAGGCTCTTTCTTTTTAGCAGGTCTCAAACAGTAATATTTGTTAGCTGCTCTCTCACTTACAAGTCCTAAAATCTTTAAGTCCCTCAAAGGTTCCATTTGCTGCTGAACCATCATTTCTAGTGAACTGTCTGTCTACCATTTGATCAAGAAGGTAAAGAAGAATAAAATAGCCAAAGCTCAGTCCAGAAACCTATTGTTGCAAGGATCTAAAAAGTTACGTTACCTAAAAGTAGCATGGGGTTATTACATCTCACTTTATATTCAGCTAGAGTTCTCCACTGTCAAAGAAAAATTCTGCTGTTTGGTGCTTTTCTGCTGAAAATATCCTATGAAATGATCAATGTTATATATTTTATACACAATTAACTAATAAGTTGTAGTGGCCTAACAGTGTCATGGGTTGTAGACATTCGATTACTGTCTTATATCACTAAAAGGATAATATACATGGAATTAGAAGTTTCATCTAACTGGGAAGTCAGTGGACCTGTTGTTAAGCAATGTACATTGGTATGAGTGTGTTATATGTAAATATGTATGTTTCATAAATGATATGCGTATAATTTGGAATGTAGTTTATAATTTCACTTTACAACCTTACGAAACTTACTACAGGAACTAGTAACCCAAAAGTACCACTCCTCGTTTTATTCTCATGTTTTACCATAATTTCTTCACAAACAGTTGACCTAGATATATTCTCTCTCTCTGTCAGTAAACTAGCGTTGACTCTGTGTAAGTCACATTTAAAAAGTAAAATATTCGTTTAACTGTAGACAGTTCATGACTTATTTATGAACGCATAACTTTTTACAGGATGCAGAATTAATTCTTCTCCCTGTAGCAGACA
>VXAY01002993.1:9813-20105 GCA_013399855.1 Oxyruncus cristatus | reverse complement strand
GAAGTGGGCGGAGGGGCTGCCCCCGGCCCGGCTGGATGCGGCGAGGCGCGGGGGATGGACCCGCCGCCCACGCACGCCCTGGCAGGGCCACCTCCAGTGGCCTCGGCAGAGAGGGGACAGAGCCCAGCGCCACTGCGTGTCCCTGATTTTCATTCATTGTCTCTGCGCTGGAACGGGCTGGGGGGGAGCGCAGGCACACACAGACACACACGCACAGACGCGCAGAGGTTCGGGGCAGCATCACGGAAATCGGGCTCGGTCCTGCCCTCCGGGCTTTGGTGACAAACTGCTCCGTTCTTTCCCTGGGGGAAAAAAAAAAAAAAAAAACCAAAAAAAAACCCCAAAAAAACCCAAATAACCAACAAAAAACATCATTCCAGACTGAAAAAAAATGATAATTTTGAGCCGGGCATCAGTTGCCGTAGCAGGGCTGGCGGGAGAGCGTGGGTGGCTGGAAGGAGGGAGCAGGGTTTGTGCAGGCAAAATGCTGCAGAGGAGCGAGGGATGGGACCCTGGAGGGGCACCCTGGGGGGCCAGCCCTGCCCTCCCCCGGGGATCAGGGTGCTGCCGTGGGGAGCTCCTGGGCTCGGTGGGTCAGTGCCTGCCTGGGGGGGCCTGTTTTCGGGGGGAGCTGCTCCCCCTGGGTTGGGGTGAGCCTGCTCTTCAGACCCCCCCACCCCGTCCCTGGGCACCGGTGCGGCTGGCGCGAGGTTCCCCGGCTCCCGCTGCACCTCCTGCCCTCGGGCTGGGAATCCCTGGAGCTTTTCCTGCAGGAGATGTTTGCTCCTAAGGAGCAAGAGGTCCAAGGCTGGGGCTGACCCTGAGGCAGGACGTCTCTGCTGGGTTCCCTCCTCGGGATGAAGGGAAGGATGGGAAGGATGGGAAGGATGCTGCCGCGTTGCCATGGCTCGCTCCGCCAGCCCCCCCTCCGGAGCTGCATTCTGCCCTGGCTTCCCTCCAGGCCCGGATTATTCCTCTGACCAGCTGGTGCCATGACAAGACGGGTTTTGGAGGCCTCTGAGGAGGTGGCAGGCGGTGGGCAGGGGGGTGAGGTGGGCGAGTGTTGCAGGAGAAGGGCAGAGCCGGGTTGTGACCCCGCCAGAGCCGTGGGGTGTGTGCTGGGGGGGCTGTCCCTGCACCTTCCTGCAGTGTCCAGCAGTGGTGGCTGCACCCCTCCAGGACTGGCTGGGGTTGGAGCTGAGTGCACTTGCCCCCAGAGGTGATGCCTGAGGACCAGGTTCCTTCTGCTGGGCCTTGAACTCCCTCTGTGCCACCTCTCAGGGAGCCCCACTGGACGACGAGCCACTGCGTTCTGTTGCTGGCTGGAAAGATCTCCCCCACGCGTGGGTGAGGACGCCCATCTCCAAATCTTCATCTGACCCCCTGCCACGTGGATATCCCTCCCATCCTCTTGTGCCCCTGGGCTCCCTGGATCTTCTCAGGGCAGTGTGCCCCGAGCTGCCCCTGCCCAGCCTGGTCCTGGCTGCCCTGCAGCAGCCTGCAGTGGAGAGCAGCAGCAGGAGGAGGAGGAGGAGGAGGAGGAGGCTGGTTTTACTTCCCTGAGCCATCAGCAGCGAGGTGAGACAGGCTGTGCTGCAGGGGTGACCCCTGGGCAGTGCCTGCACCCACAGAGAGCTGCTGCAGGACACGTGGCTGGAGTGTGTGGAGGCGCTGGATCCCGGAACCCTGCACCCCTTCAACCTCCCCAAAGGCTTCTCCTGCTCCTGTTGCTGTCAGGGACAGCTGGGAGAAGCAGAGGAGCCCTGGGATAAGGAAGTGCCCTGCTGCCTTGCAGAGACAGCAAGAAAACACCTTTCCCCCAGGACACCAGCTGATCCTCCCACGGAGCATCCTCACCTGTGCATCCTCCCACAGAGCTGACCTGTGCCAGGTGCCTCCTGCCAGGGCCACACCGAGGAGCCCCACGGCTAAATCCTGCCTGGACGAGGTCCCCAGCACCCACAGACGGCACCCACTGCCTGCCCTGTCACTCTTGTCCCCATCATGTTGCCCCATGTCCCCCTCTGTGCCCCTCCAGGGCCCACCCCTGCCTGGCCCGTGCTGGGACATGATGACTCAGGGTCCCAGGCTCGTGCTGTGCTGCACCTCCAGGGACGGGCAGGAGGCACAGGCAGGGCTGGGGCACTGCCAGCCCTGGGGCACAGCCCTGGGGACCTGTCAGGGTGGCTGCTACGTGGCTCAGCCCGGCTGCTTGGGCACCTCACAGGCTCCCAGCACCCCATAATGTGGGCACAGGGAGCATCCAGGCCCAGATGCTGCTCGTGGAGGGTGCTCTGAGCCCAGCTCAGTGCCCAGGATACAGTTTGTGTGCTGCCCCAGGTCTGGCAAGGTCTCTGCCGAGCAGAGGAAGAGGAGGCAGCGAAGGGCTTGGGGCTCCTGGGCCAGTGGGATCATTGCAGGGATGCACATGGATCCTCCTGCCTGCATGGGCATGATCCCAGCCTGATGGAGAGGTGGATGGGTGAGGAGGAGAGGTCTCTGTGCCCTGCCCTCACCATGGATGGGAGCAGACTCTGAAGCCAGTTGCTTCCTGGGCAGCCCACCCCCTCAATCCCCAACTCCTGGGAGCCCACCAACCTGACAGGAACGGTACAGGGAGCTTGGCAAAGGCTCTACTGGGGCCTGTAGCTCCGTCACCAGGATCTGTCTCACCTCCAGTGCCAGCTCTAAGTTGGAAAAGCTTGAAAAAATAGATGCAAAAATCAGGACTCACCTTCACAGGCATTGCAGAGGAATTTCGGTCTCCAGACCACGGTCTGCACCCGGGGCTGAGGAACTCTTGCCCATATGTGACCGTGGGAGGTGACCAAGAGTGACAGCCCTCGGTTTGGCAGGTCTGCATCCACCCACCCGTGTCTGCAAGGATGAAAAAGCCACTGCCACAGAGGACTCCTGGAAAGTGAGGCCTGGGTCTAAATCCCCTGCACCTCTCGGGGAGAATGTCTGGGACGGGAGATTCCCTCCTTCCCTCCTTCCTGCCACAAAATCAACACATTTAGAGGGAGAATCATCATCACATGGCTTTTGGTTGCACGCTGAGGAGCAGATGCTGCGTCCACCAACTCACAGCGCCGGGAAGGAACTTGGCTCTGGAGAGCCCAAAAATAGATCGGGCTGAAGGTGCAGTGGCTTGTGGGCTCCCGCATCACCCTGTGCACGCACGTGCACGTGGATGTCACAGACACCTGTGCTAGAGGGTCTTCTCTGGAGCCCATCAGATGGTTTGACCTTGGGCCGCTAAAGGAGCGGTGAAGACCACTCAGAGCTGGAGCAGCTCAGCCGCCCTCCAGCCCATCCCTGGTGCAGGGACGGGAGATTCCCTCCGGGTTCCCACCAAGCCCAGCCTGGAGAGCCCCAGCGTGCTGGGGTTTTTCTCTGCTGCGGTTCAAGACAGAGCAGAACCGGCTCAGAAAGTCTCGGCCGCACTTGTAGGAGAGGGTGACCGACCCCTGGGAGAGGGTGACCTCCCCTCCAGGTCACTGTGACTGCCCATGTGTGCTCTCCTGCTGCAGGAGGGCTCTGGGCTCCTCTTGGCAATGAAACAACACCGACACTGGCCACACCACCAGCACCTACAGCCACCGACAGCCAGGCACAGCATCTGCTGGGGATGGAGACGCCTGGAGGGAGAGGACAAGCACAAGGGAACTTCAGCAAGGACCTGAAGGTCTGTGGGTCACTGGTTCTACCTGAACAGATGAACCCTGCTAAGCTCTCAGGTCCTTGTGCAGACCCAAGGAAACTGCCAGGAGTGATCACAGAATATCCTGAGCTGCAAAGGACACACGAAGACCATCAAAGTCCAGCTCCTGGCCCTGCACAGGACACCCCAACAATCCCACCACGTGCCTGCTGCTGCAGTGAAAACCCACGTGATTTTTACCCTGTTTCTCCAGGGCAGTCAGAGTGATTCATGGGCGTCAGCAGGCATTTCATTTCTCCTTTTTTACTTCTGGGTGCGTTACTCAACTTCTAGAGTTCAAGACCTCCAGGTCTCTGTCCTCCTCCTCCTCCTCCTCCTCCTCCTCCTCCTCCTCCTCCTCCTCCTCCACCTCTCCAGGCCGTGCAGGTTTCCCAAGGCTGTGGCCAGCAGGTATAAATACAGAGATCCTCCAGGAGAGCAGTGCAAAGAGGGAAAGGAGGAATTAATCACAGGTTACTACGATTAGCGTGACTAATCCGTGACTCTGGAGCCCCAGCAGCACCACACAGGTCCCCAGAGCAGCACAAACGCTGCTCAGCGTGGCTTCAACACGTGGCACTTACACCAGCAGCCGGGAGGGAGAGTGTGGTGCTGCTCTGGATGTGGAAATACCAAAGTTCACCTCGTGCAGGGCTGGGGAGAGGAGGATGAAGCTCAGCCTGGGCAGTGCTGCCCGTGCAGGACTTACTGCAGCTGGAGCAGCAGGTTCCCACGTGAGGAGTGCATCCCCCAGGAAGGCTGAGGTCTCCAGGTGGGCATAGTCCAGGGAGATAAGTGGGTGTTCATGGACTGCTGGAGGGGAGATGAGTTTGAGACTTGCTTGGGTTATGGGCACAGCAATCTCCAGACTCAGACCATCCCTGGATGGCTCTTAGCTGTGCTGCAGGACGTCAGCTGGGCTTGGCCTCCTGTCAGTAAAGTCATTCTCCACGTGCTGGATGGGGCTGGTGGTCATTGAGGGCCATTCCTGTCAGCCTGTGGTCCATGATGCCTGTTTTGCTTGGGGATGGTGCTTGGAGAGCCCTGGCTGAGGACGTTCAGAGGCAGGGACGTGCTCCACGACATCCAGAGTGGTTGTATCAGTGTAACATTCACACTGTCTTGAGCAATGAGTTAATGAACCAGCACAAAAGCAGTTGCCAGGCCAACCCGAAGCCAAACGTGTTCGTCTGGGAGATGCAGCCTGGCAGCTTTTTAGGAGAAGTGGGTCTGGAGCAAACCTCACGGTGGATTTCCGTGATCCGGCCCTCCGGAGCTGCCCAGGGGTTTGGGATCCCAAAACGTGAGGAGAGTGAAAGGCCGCTGGCTGGGAGCACTCATGTCCTGTAGGACCTTGGGCAGTCCATGCCCACAAAGCAGCTCCATCTTCCTGCACCGCATCAGGCCCTGGTGGGGTCCCAGGATGTGGCAGCCCAGGAGCGTTTCTGAGCAGCAGGGGTTTGGTCTCGCTGCTCCGGGGGGGAAGGGCTGGGCCGTCACTGCTGCTGTGGGACGGGCTGGGGCCGGCACTAAAGCTGGAATGTCCCTGGCTGCAGCATCCCCCGCTGGCCTGGCATCCCAGGGTGGGGTGGGGGCCGGGACGAGGCTTTACTGCATCCCCCAGTGGAGGCCAGGGCTGCTCATCAGCTTCCAGGCTCGTTCTGAAGCAGGATAATGGACCTGGGGCATCCCAAAATGGGTCCGTCTCACTGGCCACAGCTTTGGCCACAGCTTTGTCGGTGTGGGCACCAGCCATGGAGGGGATGCTCCCTCTTCCCCCAGGTCCAGCTGCTGTTTCCATGAGCAAGCAGGACGAGGCAGGGCTGGGGAAAGGCTGCCCAGGCAGCTCAGTATAAATAACCTGGGCTAAGCCTCTTGGAGGGAGGGATGGGCTCAGGTCCTACTAGGCCACCGTGTCACCAGCTTCTGGCCCTGCTTGGAAACGATGCAGTGGGTCATTCCCACGCCACGTGTCACCCCAAGAACACGTCTCACTGCAGGGGGTGGGCTGGGGAGGTGGTGGCCCCCATGAAGATGTGGTGGGTCTCAAACGTGTCACCTGCATGGTTAGAGCAGGACTTTTAGGGCCGTGTTGCTCCAGGGGTTCTCCATCCTCCAGGGGAATTGTCCTGCCCTATCCATAGGCTCTGCTGTTGGAGGAGGAGCCCGGAGCTGTCTGTATGGTCTGTTCTTGGTAGAAATCGGGATTAAAGTTCTTCCAGCCTGAAGGAATAGATGTGGCGTGGTAGGTCCAGGCAAGCCGAGTGTTGGAGGCACTGCATGAGTTGCTCATAGTATTTTTTCCCCCTGAAACCTGGTTTTATCTCCAAGATGAAAAGCTTGGCTGTGAATGTCATCTACTGACGCTGGAGCCCAGAAACGCTTTGGGGACCATTTGGGGACGTGGGCAGCAACATCTGACCCGCTGATGAGGAACGTGAGGGCACCACTGGCTGGGAGGTGGCCTGGAGTGACTTGGGGACCTCAGGGAATGGAGGAGCTGCCGTTTCCCCTGGAAATGCAGGCCACTGTTCACTAAGCTGGGGGTTGATGGCTGCTGCAAGGACTCTCAGGAGGGGAAGCTTGTGGCCGTATCTCCTTCAAATGTGACACTCGTGTCAAGTTTGTGCCCTGGAGCCTCTTTGGAGGATGCTCTGTGGATCTTCCTTTTTCCAGCTCTGCCTGGGCTCTGAGCTGGCTCTGGCAGCCAAATCTGACCCAAGGTGGAGGCAGGAGAGGACATCAGTGTAGGGAACAGCTGTGCCTGAGGGCCCATCCTGACCAGGGCAGGAACACCCGAAAACCACAAAGCTCGGAGCAGTTGCCCTCTGAGGTGCCCAGTTCCTGCTCTGGGAGGCCCATCTTGGTGCCAGGGTGGGGCTGGGGGACAGGACAGCACTTTTTGCAGCCAGGCAGGTGCTCCCCCCGAGCATCCTCCGGCCAGCTCAGCCCATCCACGTGCGGAAGGGACACGGCGTTCCTACAGAGCCAGGCACTGGAGACAAAATGTCCCCTGCAGTGAGGACAGGCTCAGGAGCGGCTGAGGCAGCAATTTGGGAGCCCTTTTTGGGCTTCCCTGCCCTGGGCCCCCCATCCCTCCCTCACCACAGCAAGTGGAGCACCACAGGACCAACCCATGGGAGCCTTTGTTCGGCCAGCACGTTCCCCTGCGCCCCAGGACACTCCTTACCTCCTTCCTTCCTCCCTTCCTTCCTCCCAGCCCTGGGTCGTGGCAGCATTCTCATCACAGGGCCAGGATCTCTTCCTGAAAAAGGGTTTTCTTCCTGCCTGCTGCTTCCTCCTGCCCCTGTCCCAGCTGGTCTCTCTGCCTGGCACGTGGTGCACCTCCCTGGCCCCCCGTGCTTTGCTGGGACTGGGGCTGTGGGGTGGGATGGAGCCTTGTAAACAGCACTGTTACTGCTGGATCCTTGCTCTGGGGAAGGAGCCAACGGTGAGTAATGGAGGGGAGGGGAGGGATGCCAGCACATCCCTCCTTCCCAGCCACGCTCCGGTGCCAGCGAGGCACCAGGGAGCAGGACTGGGGTGCACAGGCAGCCCTCACTGCCCGTGGCAAGGACAATTCCTGGTTTGCTGTGTGGGTGACTTGAGTCTAGGTGGCCTTTGCCTGGTAGTGCCCAGCTCAGGTACCCAGTAGTTACCCTCCATCCCCCCTTTCCCAGCCTGGAGCTGCCCTGCACCCCCTTTGCCCCTGGAGAGGGAACCAAGGGCAGGCAGGACCCCGAATTCAAGGCCCTTCTGGGGCTCCCCTGAGGCAGATGTTGCTGGGAAGGAGGGGGATGTGCAGTGGGAGGAATGGCTGCCTGCAGGTTTCCCGGCAGGACAGACAGACAGTGACGCTCACAGGCTCCTGTTTTATCCCTGCTGGCACCAGTGCTGGGCTTTACCCTTGGCGTGACTCCCACAGGAGGGGTCCCAAGGCTGGCAGGGTGACACCCTCAGCAGTGGGATGCCCACACCTCTTGTTTTCTAATTTAGAAACGTTTTTTAATTGGGTTTTAATTGGGCATTTCCATCCCTGTCCCTGGGACCGGGAGGGGGCGGGGGGTGGTCAGAGCAAAACCCTCCTGGGATGGAATCCAGGGAGAAGCTTTGCACAAGGACGTGGCACAGCGCCTTTTCCTCAGGCTCAGCTGGGCATTCCCTGGCACATCCCTGCTCTGTGAGGGGTGAGGGTTCCCCCAGCAGGGCCAAAGGGTACCTTCAGGCTTTGTGGGGGCACCTCACATCCCCCAAAACAAATGCTTAGGCAGCACGCGTGTCTGGCAGGAGGGCAAGTACCGACTCTGGCAAGGCTTGAAACCCCCTTCCTGCGGCTCAGCCCCAAAGGTGGCATCCCCATCCCTCTGCCAGGGCCACCTCGTGTTGCCTGAAGCCTCCTCCCCATGGGGAGCAGCCCCGAGGGGTCCCTGGGGTGCAGGGGGTCCCTGCTGTCCCGGCTGGTTGCATAAGCCCGGCGGCCGCGGGAGGTGAAATGGGATTGTGAGGGATTACAAGGAACAGGCTCAGGCTGCTTGATTCTTGTTTCTAAAAGGAGCTCTTAAGCTGCTGTTGTTTTCCTGGCGCTTCGGATTAGGGCTGAGGCGTGTGGGGTGGCCCCCAGGCTCCCCAGAGGGACCCCCCCAGACCCACCAGCCTGGGCTCTGCCTGTTGGTGCCAAGCACGAGAGAAAAACAGGGCTGGGGGGAGACTGCCCCTCCCTGGGTGCCCCAAAACCACCCCCATCCCCTGCCCACCTCCCCAGTTCAGGCACTGGGGGACTGGGGCTCACTCCCCACATCCCCAGTTGAGGCACTGGGGCTCATGGGTGGGGGGTTTGGTGCCTCTGGCGCAGCCCCCGCTGCTGCTGAGGGGCCCTGGGGTGCTCCAGGGTGGACACTGGGGTGCTCACCCTTCCCCATATTCCCTTTTCTTCCAGAGATTATGCACGATGTGATCCGGAAAGTGAAGAAGAAGGGGGAGTGGAAGGTGAGCACCAAACCTGGGGGGGTGCAGGAGAGGAGGAGGAGGGTGGGGGGGAGGAAGCAGGTGCAGGCAGGGAGTTCCCCGGGGTGGGGAAGGGCTGGGGAAGGGCAGCTCGTGCCGTGGCCCCCCCTGCTCACAGCCCCTCTCCCCAGGTGCTGGTGGTGGACCAGCTCAGCATGCGGATGCTCTCCTCCTGCTGCAAGATGACAGACATCATGACAGAGGGCATAACCAGTGAGTACCAGCTGCCTGCAGCCCCCAAACCTCCCTGTGGCAGGGGCAGAACCTCCCTCTGTACCAGAGGCATCTCCAGGCTGGCACCAGGCAGCCGGCACAGCCCCCACCCAGGCCTGTCCCACTTGGGATGGGGCCACAGCACCTCCCGTCGCTCGTGGGCAGCTCTTGGTGCCAGGCTGGTGTTCCACAGGTCCCTCCTTGCCTGCTGGGGCTGCAGCAGCCAGAACACCCTGTCTCCTGGCGGTACCTCAACTCCAAGGAGGAGACCAGCTGGTGTTTTGTGTCAGCCCTGTAAAATAAATGGCTCCCTGCAACGCTCAGAAAAGGGAAGGAAACCCCAGGCTGGGCACTGGGAGGTGTTGGGGGCAACGGGGTTTTGCCCCAGCTTGGGCAGAGCCACAGCATCACCCCCAGGGGGTCCCCCCTGGCAGGGAATGTGAGGATGAACCAAGGGAACAGCAGCATGGACAGATCCATGGCCCCTGGGACCTGGCCAGGTGCTCACACACAGCCCCAGCAGAGACCACAGGCTGGGGTGGGGCCTGGCATCTCCTGGGTGGGCAGGGGCCGGTGCTGGGGGTGTTTTGGAGGGGTTTGCAGGGCTGGCCCTGTGCTGCCATGGGATACCCAACCACCTCGATGTCCCCTGTGCTGCCATGGGATATCCAACTACCTTGACATTCCCTGTGCTTCCATGAGATATCCAACCACCTCGATATTCCCTGTGCTGCCATGGGATATCCAACCACCTCGACATTCCCTGTGCTGCCATGGGATATCCAACCACCTCGATATTCCCTGTGCTGCCATGGGATATCCAACCACCTCGATGGCCCCTGTGCTGCTGGGGGGTATCCAACAACCGAGGGCTGCCCAAGTGCCCCTGCCCACACTGATCCCTGCTACGATCCCTGTTTTTCCCCGCAGTTGTGGAAGACATCAACAAGCGCCGGGAGCCGCTGCCCAGCCTGGAGGCCGTTTATCTCATCACCCCCTCTGAGAAGGTGAGGACACGGGGTGGGGTGCAGGGAATTTGGCAGGGATGAGGGGGTGGGATGGGCAGCTGTGCCCATGGGAAGCATCCTGGCCCCAGCGAGGCCAGTGGTGCCTCTGGGACAGTGGGATGGAGGTGCAGAGCTCCCCCTGGGCCAGGAGGGAGGATGCTGGGCGGTGCTGCTGTAATGCCCAGGGTGCCACCCTGCCCGGCCCAGCTGATCCCTCTCTCTTGCAGTCCATCCACTCCCTCATCAACGACTTCAAGGATCCCCCCACCTCCAAGTACAGAGCTGCCCATGTCTTCTTCACTGACTGTGAGCACCCAGGGCAGGGGGAAAGTCATTAATGGGGTGCAAGCAAGCAGGGAGGGAGG
>VXAY01002978.1:1955-12991 GCA_013399855.1 Oxyruncus cristatus | reverse complement strand
TACTTCTGTTCTGGAACAAGCAGCAGTCACAAGTATTGAGGCCATGTTACTGAGAACACAGCTGGGTTGGGCAGGGCACGTCTCCAGGGTGAAGGACCACCGCCTCCCTAAGATCCTGCTTTATGGGGAACTTGCCACCGGCTGCCGCAAGAGAGGAGCCCCGAAGAAAAGATACAAGGACTCCCTGAAACAACATCTCAGCCTTGGCCATATCGACCACCACAACTGGTCTACTCTGGCCTCCACTCGGCAGTCCTGGAGACACACCATCTACAACGCTGCTGATGCTTTTGAGAAAGCACACGGGATCACCCTTGAGGAGAAAAGACAACGCAGAAAGAACCGTGCCTTGCAGGATATACCATCTAAGGAGTCTTCCTGCTGCGCCTTCTGCAATTGGACATGCCTATCTTGTATTGGCCTTTTTAGCCACCAACGCGCTTGCAACAAACGTGGGTAGAGCCCTTCCCAAATCTTCGTTCCCGAAGCCTGGCCATGATGATGATTAGTTCTTTTCCCGATATACTAGAAAACATTATTTTCCCACACTGGTTGATGAATTTTAAATTCTGAGTTTAAATCCACCAGTTCTATTATATGTAACAAACTTAATGATATCTAAAGTTTAAAATACTATATGTACCTCCATGAAGCTTTTTTGCTCTCCATCAAGGTGCATTTTGTTCATTTACATAGAAATGACATTAAGAAGATACACACTGCCAGCGAAAATTAAGCTGTGAAAGAGAACAATTTATTTCTTGTTTTGAAAGAACTCCAGCATTTTCTTCTCTCCCAGGATCAATTTTTAGTGCTGGGATTTCAATGGTATCTAAACTATTTTCTATGAGACAACTCTCCAAAGAAAGAAATCTGAGCTGAAAAATGAAGGGTTTTCAATATTGATGTTATTTTTTATTTTAATAGACAAATAAGTGCAAATGTAGAATAAATATTAAGGATATATATTAAATTTGGATCTTGGCTAAGGAATACTCAGGAAAAGCACCTGGCACTTCTAATTCTGTTTCATTTTTACATATCAAATAGTATTGAACTGGAGAAATGCCTATTAGGGATTTCATTATACTGGAACTGGGGTTTCCCAAATGAACCAACTCAGGGATGGCAGGGTTGCAAACTGAGATGTGCTGTGGTGTCTCCAGAGTTTACAGAATGTTCTTTGGGCTTGATTTGCTGAACATTTGTGTTCTGCTTCCCCGATCAAGCTGGATTATATGTTTATTTAGGCATATGTATATTTATTATATGTTTATCGTATGTGTTCAGTTCTGCCGAAATGCACAGAATTAAAGCATCAGAATAACGAATAATAAAGAAACAGGATCAGATTCAGTCACTTCATCTGTAGAGAACCATGTCAGTGTTCACCCTCTGCCTTTCTGCTGTGTTATTTCTAATTTGGTAAGATAATAATAGTAATAATATTAGTTTATAAAGATTACTGGAAGTTCTTCTATGGCCAACCATGTGGCAAAAGCAGGAAGGAGCTCAATAGCCTGCATTTCACCTAAAACAACTCTAATATTTTGTGCAGCAATTCCTTGTAATTCCCTGCATCTTTTTTCCACAGTCATCATTTTAATAAGTGAAACTTTTGGGTTCATGCAACTGCCTGAGTTAATTTAATTTATGTATGCAAATATGCAAAGGGAGAGTTCCTGAAGGCCAGCACTTGTCTGATGAGGCTTATCTTCCTTTCTTCCCTCTCGGTAATGGGGAGGATTAATCAGCCTCATCACTTTCTTGATTGCTGTAACTTAGGTTTTTTTCTGAGTTAGTCTCTGCACTGACCAGAGCTGGAGCCTGGGCCCTGCAGGATATTTAAAATGACTGAATATCCCATGTAATGTGTGAATTAAAAGCTCTTTTCCCCATGTTTCCATGTTACGTTGCTGCCTGTCCATGGACACGAAGAGAGATACTGAACTTTTGGAAATACATGTGCTCATCTACAACCACACAATTGGAAACAACTATAATATGAAATAACTATTCCAAATTGTGTGACAGCAGGAAGTTAAACCAGCTCCATCCTGGAACACCAGATTCCCAATGAAATTAAAAGAATAGTTAAGCACGAGTACTCTTCTAAGTAGTTTTGTTTCATGTTAAAACATATTAGTTTGCCTTCCCCTCCCCCTGATAAAACCCCTTCAGGCTTCATGGAATCCCAGAATCCCAGAATAGTTTGGGTTGGAGGGACTTTAAACCCCATCCAGTTCCACCCCCTGCCCTGGGCAGGGACACCTTCCACTAGCCCAGGTTGCTCAGGCAGTTTTCCAGTAACATAGTGGAATAATTAATAAACAACATTTATGTTATTCAGCATCAAAAAGGGATGTAAGGCCCCAGATTTTTAAAAGCAATCAGCCATTCAGTGGTGAAATAAAAATTCTTCTCTATCTTGGATAAAACATGAAGTACTTTTGCATAGAACATCCTTATTTCCCGAGGTTTATTCTGTCTATTTTGGCCTCTTTCTCTTCCCTGCTCTATAATTTCCTTTAGGTACCAAATCAAAGAAAGTAAATAGAGAAGGAAGGAAAGAAAATATAGGCCTGGAGAGGGAGAAAGGTCTTGGAAATCACTGAAGAACGTCACTGGAGGGGTGGGACATGTCTTCAATGTGAGTTTGTGGGAGGAAGCAGGAGGAGGAGGAGAATTAAAGATTCTGATACAAAAATAACATTAAAGGTGCAGTTACACGACAGTTGCAAATAAATACAACCACATGGTACCTACAGGATAAATCCACTCAAAAAATAAAAAGAGATAAATACAGTTTAAAATCCACAGGATAAAAAAGCTTAGAAAATCTGGCCCAGGAACACAAGTTACCATGACCCTCCCACAACTCAGGTATTTTCACTTCACAGCCTCGAGAAAGCAGGAAGAGAGAACAGAATATAATGTGAAGATTGTTTTGTCCTTTCATTCCCTTGTTCTAGGGGTTTCCTTCTTAAGAAAATGTATGTTTCTGTACAAATCTGAGCAGCCATTATTCCTTCCAGATGATGCATCACATGGAAAGGGTTCCAGATTTTAGACATCTGGAAGAGTGGATTTATATTTCTGATGCCACAATCCTAATTTCTGGGATACAGAACTAGAAACCAGAGACATTATGAAGGGAATAAAAACACTATTAACTCTACTTTTTCTCTTTTTCCTTCTGCTGGGAGCTTAAAACTACCTGCAGACCACTTCTTCAGCCTTCCAAGCGACTTAATTACCTTCCCCTTCCCCAGGAATAATTTTATTTTGCTTATCATTTCCTTGGTTGTGTTTGTCTGGGGCGTTTTTAGGAGACTGAGTGATTGGTGTAACTTTAAATAATTATTCCATACACAAAATGTATTTAATGTGCTGGGATTCTCCCTCATCTTTGGCATATCCAGTGTTGCCTTTCATGCCATTTCCTGAATGTAAGTTGGGTTTTCAATCCAGTTGAGCCAACGCTGTCATTAACAAATTATTTCTGACAGTCTACATTAAATCTTTTGTGACTCCTTAGTGAAGCCAGAGGTCGGACTTGCTGATCTTGATGGTCTTTTCCAACCCAAATGATGAGAAAATGACTATTTGAGTTGAAGGTGCAGCTTCTTTGGACTTCCCCATCCCTGTGGTCCTTTGTTGGGCAGTGAAACTTGTGCATTTTGATCTCTGCTGCTTTTCTAACAAGGCAGAACTTGTAATAAGCTCTGCTTCAGGTTGCCAGAGCTCTGTTAGAGGGGCAGCATTATGGATCTTATGTCTGCACCCAGAGCTTGTCCTACACCTTTCCATGACCCAGAACAAAATATTGCCGAACTGCTGCTGGAGGAACCCCCCAGTTCCCTCAACTGAATATCTTTGCCATGAGCATTTTCAGGTGTTCTTGATTTAGTTTTTCCTTTGATTGATTATCCAAATTAATGTATACACTGAGAATCTTCTGTCTTTATTTTTCCATCTCTTTTCATATGAGACCACGGAATACATATTTAACTTATAACAGACTAAGTAATTAAGGAATAATAAATGAGTAAAAAACACATGATAGCATTCTATTTAAAATGTCTAACTGAAACTACAGCAAATATATAGAATCGTGGAATCATTAAGGCTGGAAAAGACCTCCAGGATCATTGAGTCCAACTATTCCCCCAGCATGCCAGGGTCTGTGTCAGCAAAACAGAAGGCCTTGGAGAGCACCAGCCATCCAAGAATTCCCGTTATTTCAATGCTGGGAAGGCACCTCTCTCCAACAGGGTCCGCAATGGGAAAATTATTTCTCCACAGAGATTTTTAGAGATGAAAAGTGTAAAGTAAATCCAATCTCAGCAGCACAAGGCTGAAAGTCGCAAATAAGAAGATAAAAGAAACATCCTCCTTCCCTTTCCTAAGCCCTTCCCAAATTGTATCCCTGCAAATGAGATCACACTGGAGATTTTAAAGTCTTTCCTGAAGTACAAGGGAATATTAAATCTAGAACTTCTGTCTGGGGGCACTTTGGGACTTTAATGGTGTCTTTTTGACCCAAATAAATAGAAATCTTTAAAACTTCCAAGGTATAAAAAGCATTGCTAAATGCTGATACAGAATTCTCAGTACATGATCTCTAGATCTGCACTGATTTGAAACTTTCACATTAAATGGGAAAAGTTCCTTACAAAAGGTATTTATTCCTTCTCAGAGAACAGTCTGGGTGCATCTGGATCCAATCCCAGTCTAGGCTTGGTCAGTGGTTTATGTTTAAAGGATTGTACAGGTGTAATTGAGCCCTTACACAATTTTGTTCCCCAGGATTAAGGATGGAAATTCAAATCTATTTATAGGAATAAAATTAAATATTTATTTAGATTGATGATGATAATGATAATGATTAAACTAAGAGACCTTCATCAGAATTATTTACTACACAGTGCAGGGAGCTCCAACTATGAGTATAATGCACTATTTATTGAAGCAATGATATTAAAGCCGGAAAAACAATTATCAAGTAGAGATTGATGTCACTCACCCATCCCAATGGACAAATGGGCAAGTGTCTCTCTCTCAGCCTCCAGGAGTGACCTTGAGGGTGTCCCCACTGCAGGAGGAATCTCCAGCACTGCCCCAGGGGGTGTCAGAAGATCCCCCTTTCCAAGGCGGGGCTGTGCTTGCCCAGTGCCCAGTGCCTGCTGTCAGTCAGGGCTGCCCGGGCTGGGCCAGCTCAGCAGCTTTGGAGCAGGGACAGCACTGTCACCTTGGGGTCCTCTGGCAGGAGCTCAGGGAACATTGTTCATCCAGAGGGGTTACTTTGGGCTGGGGGAGTCAGGGGGGCTCAGCTTCCTTCAGCCCCAAAAGCAGCAGGACCCCCTCCCATCCCACAATCAGGAATTGCTGGAGCTGTTTTCCCCCACTCAGGGAGATCCTGGATCCTGCTGCACTGGGGCTGGATGGGAGATCATCTCAAGCAGGTCACAAGAGGAAGTGCTCAGTATTTGAAGAAGAGAATCCCACCTGAAGTGCCCTCACATGTGCAGTCATGTATCAACACTGACTATTGTGTGTAACGATCCATGAAACTCACAGCAAATGTTGATTCACTGGCTAAAAATGTGCCTTTCCATAAGGGAAAATAAGGAAATCCTGGATGTTCTTACCCTGATTTTGAAACTTCACCATCAATCCTGAATTTTTTGTTTGTTTCCTTTTCTAGGAATTTTTACGCACATTGCTAATGGAAACTTGATCAGGTTTCTTCTAAAGACTTTTTATAGCAATTCATCTGCCAAGTGTGGAAGACAGGTGGGAAAAAAGGAAATTGCTTATATTTTATGAAAGGATTCTTATTTTAGAAGTGGAAAAAAATAGTTATGAGTCACCATACGTGCAGACTATTATCTTTCATTGGCACTGGGCAGCAGTTTTTTAACCTTTCCCATCATGGGTCTCCCTAAAATGTTCCAGGAGGCTCCAGCAGGGGAAAATTAGGCACACTGGGTATCACAAAAATTGGAAGTTCTGATGTCAACAACATTTTGTGTCCTTTGCAAACTCTTTCCATCGGTAGACTGGAATCTGCTCTGCACAACAACAGGGGTTGGATTGGAATTGGATTATGTGACTGGAATTTCCTGAGCAGGTGAAATGAGGTGGTTTGAACCCCTGTGTGGGGACATCACCCAGGGATTGGCACCAACAGCCTCAGCAGAAGGGCTGAAGAGTCAAAAGGACCATTCCAGGTCCGAAGAGGAACACACTGTGGTGAAGCAGGTGTTATCCACATTTCACCAATGTCTGATCCATAACTTTGCTGTTGGGTAGTCGGAAAGTCATTTTTTCCAGTCTGTGAGTCTGAGATATTTCATACACGTTATACCCAGTATGAGAAAATGCACTTTTATGTTGCCTCCCCATTTAATGCTTTGATGTTTGTTTAGCAGGTTGAAAGAATGAGGAAAAACAGGAAAACAAAAGACCTTATAAATCTTTAGAAATCCCTAAGTTTGTGCTTTTTTTCTTTTTCACTTTTGCTACAAAGGAGAACATTCATAACGGAGCTGTTAAAAAAGGCCTTTAAAGCTTTATGTTTTTGCCTAGGTTGAATAAAACAAAGCCACTGAATATCTCTAACAGGCTGTAAAGGAGGAAGCAGTTTCGTGTCAGCTGAAGATAAACAATTTATTTAAATGCTTAAAAGGGAATAAACCAGCCTGAAACCCATGGAAGCACTTCAATGTGAAACAAAGAAGTGAAGAATTAGTCTCATATTGGGATTAAATCCCCAGGAGCTGATGCTGGTCTACACTCCATGTGAAACCAGGTGTCTGTTCCAGGCCAGGTGTGGATTTTTTTTACTTCAGGTTGGCAAAAAAGGATATTTGTCCTTAAGCTGTGTATGCATGAGTAGGACTGGAGGAAATACAACCCCGAAATGGCTAACTGGAAAGGAATGCAGATGTTTTATTCAGTTGCAAATGCTGGCGCTGCTGTTCAGAGGAGACCCTGACAGTATTTCATTCTTTTGTGACTACAAAGCAGTGATGGAGTGAGCAGGCACTGACAGTGCTCCTGGAAACAAAGGAGATTCTGTGCACGAAATAATTCCACTGCCAATTCCAACACTTCAACCTCAAACTGGAATTAACATGACAATGTAGAGCACGAAACCCTTCAGAGCAGAGAAATAAGTGCCCCCACCTGCCCACACACAGCCTTTGCTGTGCCTGATGAGATACATTCTCTAGTCTGATCCCACTTTACGGCTCATTGTGGCTCCCTGGAACTGCTCAGATATTCCTTTAGACTGGAAAACAAAGCAGGACAACTTTAATATCACACAATCACAGAATCATCAAATGGCCTGGGTTGGAAGGGACCTCAAAGCTCATCCATTGCCACCACTGCCATGGGCAGGGACACCTTCCACCAGCCCAGGTTGCTCCAAGCCCCGTCCAACCTGGCCTTGGACACTTCCAGGGATCCAGGGGCAGCCACAGCTCTATATGTAGGGCCTGCTTCTGTTCCTGGTGACTGCTTGAACTTTTAGTTGGAGGGGAAGGAAATTTTGGAAAAGTATATTAAGTTGCCTGGAAAATACCTGTACAGGAGTGAATCACAGGATCAGGAAGGCTGGAAAAGACCTCCAAGGTCAAGTCTCACCTTTGAGTGCAATATATACCACCATTCCCACTAAACCACTGAATCAATTACACATGTGAATTAATGTTTGATGGGGATTGAGATAGATGGGGACATGTGTGGGATCAATTTTGGTTGAACTTGATGATCTTGAAGGTCTTTTCCAGCCTTACTGATTCTATGAGCCTAGGATTCAGAAATGTTGATGGATGAAGGTTTGCCTCCAGATTCCCTGACAGATTGGCTCTCCCCAGCCCTGCAGCACTGGCACAGAGTCATCTTAAGAGCATGAACACACCCCAAAGTCTCTGGTGGGTGAGATGGCTCATTTCACAGACAGGCTCTTTGATCCCAATCCATATTTGCACGGCTGGGCGCTTTGGAAGCGCAGCAGGTTCAGTACTGATCACACAACTGCAGCCTGTCTTCCTGCAGCTAAAAAACCAACAAAAAACCCAACAAAAGGACTAAGTAAAACACTCTCATGTCCTGTAAGACAAATGACATGCTGGCTTCACTTGCACTGTAGCTGCAGCTCCGCGGGCACCTCGGGAGCCCATTCCCAAACAAAAGCAGCCCGATGTTTATCTGCCCCAGTTGCAGAACGTGATTGATGCCCATTCAACTCAGTGCAAGCAACTTATTTGCTAATTACTTCCTCCTCCCAGTACTTTCGAGCACGTATTGGAGGTGATATGCTCCTTGGGAATCGGTCTCAATGGATTGCCTCCAATTATTCATCACTGTTACTCCATAGACAGAAGGAGCTTTTCTTCATGGCAGTGTCTTCTCCGCCTAAGACTGGATGCCGAGTCTGCTTTAATTTCTGTTTGCTGAGACATGAATATATTGCTCTTTGTGTTTCTCATGTGTTATTAATTAAATCAGAGATAAACTCCAGGCCCCACAAACATGAGAGGGGAACTTTGTCCTGTAGAATCCCACAATGGTTTGGGTAGGAAAGGACCTCAAAGCCCATCCCATTCCACCCCCTGCCGTGGGCAGGGACACCTTCCACCAGCCCAGGTTGCTCCAAGCCCCGTCCAACCTGGCCTTGGACACTTCCAGGGATGGGGCAGCCACAACTGCTCTGGGAAGAGCAGAAGTAAACACAGTCAGTGCCCAACAGAAAGTGTAAATCCAAGAGTCATTTGTCTCGGCCACACCCCAGCTCCCAGACTGGAAGGATCAGATCAAACTGACACCACCATCTGTCATGTGAATACTGAAAAAAAATAACAGGGATGGATGATAACGGGACAGAAAATCAGAGAGAGTATCACACATGGGCTGTTTCAGGAGGACAAGGTGAACAGAGGTGGCTTAATGCTAAAAATTTACAGGAGTGATTTTGATGAAAGACCAGTTGTGATACCAAATTGGAATGAGATGACAGAACAGATTGACGAGACAGAACTTTCCTGTACAAAATGTGAGCTTCTGAGAGCCCCCTGATGGCACAGATCGGGAGGACTGCCTTTTGCAAGGTAAACTGAAAGAGGGGAACAGCCAAAATTTGTCCGTTACTTAACAAGAAACCAAAATTTTTATTTTGGGATTCTGAAATTTGAAATGATTTCTTAACTTCTATTTAATTGTATAATTACTTCTTAATTGTCAGAAGGTATACCTGGGTGGAAAAACAGAATTAAATGTGGTTTTACCACTTTTAGGCAGTGCAAAATTATACATAAAATATTGATAAACCCCTCAAAGGCTGACAAATAATATTAACTATGTCTTTCTTAGAAGAGAGTAACTGAGCAGATCTTTTCCTGTTTTGCTGGTTTCATTATCTGAGTATTTGGAATCTTATTTTCAAAGGAGCTTGAATGCAAAATTAGCATCTGCGCTGTGAGTTGCCTTAAGTTTACTGAAAATTCTCATTTATTCAAATCTTGTGACAACTGGTGATGACTAAATTAAGAGATAACTTGGCAAGTGAGATATTTGATAAACTTTTTGGAGAAATATCACTCTCCTGATGTGGTGAAAAATTTAACTGAATACATACGTGAAAAATAAATATTAAATAGAAGAAACTAACATTAAATAGAGGCTTTTTGGGGCAATGATTAAACACAGGATTGTTCTGAGGTGACAATGGCCTCATATCTCGTGCCATCAGTAAAACATGGTATATAAAAGAAAAAATACTGATCAAAGATAGGAAAAGTTTCGGAACTATGAGTGATTTTACCAACAAAGTACCTGTTTAGCATAAAAAAATTAGGAAGAAATACTTACAAAGCAATAACACCATCCTACCTTTCGTGTCAAACATGTGAGGGTGAGAACACTATGGGATACTAATTATTCTAAAATACTTCTAATACAAATAAAACCATTAGAGTAGAATCTTATTTAATAGAAATAGAAGGATTTGCATGAATCAGTTTATTTCCCCAAACAAAGTGTCCTGCTGTTTTTAAGTGGAAGATTATTCCTTCATCTTCAAGTTAATGGAAGGTTAAAAGTCAAAGGAAAAACCAGGTATGAATGAATCTATGTTAAAAGCTTGTGTGGGAAAATGAGTTTGGTTGATGTTATGATGTGATATTAATAAATGACAGTATTCGATGATGGGATCCTGCCAGACAAAGTCTGATTCACTGATTAAAACCCGATAAAATTGATCATTTATCTAAATGGTGAAACTTTTCTGTATAATTAGATTAATGTATAATATTCATCCACAGGAAATTCCAGCAGGGGTCAAATTCCTGTGATATCAGAGATCCATTTGACCAAGTTAAATGTCTTGTGAAATATTCAGTTACTGAATTACAACCTGTGATGAATTCATCTGTGAGCAACTCTTCCATTCAGACCTACATTCCAAGTGCAGCTGTGTAGGGAATTGTTCTGCTCTTGGGAATATTTTAGGAGAATAATCCTTCAAAATCCATGTGTTGTCATTTGGAGGTTGCAATCCAAGCACGAGGCAAAAACCAGGTAGGACAAGGGGATATGGCCTCAAGTTGTGCCAGGGGAGGTTCAGTTTGGATTTTAGGAAAGATTTCTGCACTGAGAGTGGCCAAGGACAGGCACACGCTGCCCAGGGCAGGGGTCGAGTCACCATCCCTGGAGGTGTTCAAAAAACATGGGGATGTGGAACTTGTGATATGGTTTAGTGGGCCTGGTGGGATCCAGTCCAAAGTTGGACTTGATCTTGGAGGTCTTTTCCATTGTTGGTAGATGTTGTCCAGAGAATCCCAGAACATCCTGAGTTGGAAGGGACCAACAAGAGCCATCCAGTCCAACCCTCAGGCCTGCACAGGTCCATCCCCAAGAGTCCCCCCCTGTGCCCCAGAGGACCATCCCAACCCTCCTGGAGCTCTGGCAGCCTTGGGGCTGTGCCCACTGCCCTGGGGAGCCTGGTCAGTGCCAACCACCCTCTGGGG
>VXAY01002975.1:0-21373 GCA_013399855.1 Oxyruncus cristatus | reverse complement strand
TTTTTTTTTTTTTGTTTCCCTTCCCAAGAAAAAGGAGATGTGAGTTGCTTCTACACCATAGATATTTGTAAACGGCTCCAGGAGCGTACGCCTGAGCCGCGCTCCTGTTCCTCACCGAGGGGCCAAAAAACGTGAAATATACCGAAGCGGGGAGGGAAAAAGTTTGGCGTCTCCTTCTAGCCGGAATCGAACCAGCGACCTAAGGATTCCCGCGGGGCGNCCGCGGGGCGGTGCCACTACAGTCCTCCGCTCTACCAGCTGAGCTATCGAAGGGACCTGCCGCCCGCCCCCCAGCGGCCGCACAAGGACCCGCCCCGCTCCGCCCGGAGCCCCGCGCATGCGCCGTGCTCCGCCGCCGTGCAGGGGCTGAGCGGCGGGACTAGGGCCTCCCTGAGGGGGCGGCGGCCGCGGCGAGCTCCGCGTGCGGGGCCAGTGGCGCAATGGATAACGCGTCTGACTACGGATCAGAAGATTGTAGGTTCGACTCCTGCCTGGCTCGCGTTCTTTTTGGTGCCCCCTTACACCGTGACCGTCGCCAGCTCCCTTCGCAGCAATGTACGGCACACCGATTCCAAATGCTAAGAGCACTAGTGAGCTACCTCCGTTATTTGTTCGTAATTCAGTTATTTATTCATTTGCTTTTTTATAGGACTGATGCGTCCAGCTCTGGGGTTCTCAGGAAAGACATGGGCCTATTGGAGAGAGTCCAGAGGAGGGACACCAAGAGGATCAGAGGGCTGGAGCACCTCTCCTATGAAAACAGGGTGAGAGAGTTGGGATTGTTCAGCCTGGAGAAAACAAAGCTCCAGGGAGACCTTAGAGCACCTTCCAGTACCTAAAAGGGGCCTGCAAAAAATGCTGGAGAGGGACTTTTTACAAGGGCATGCAGTAATAGGACAAGGAGCAATGCCTTTAAATTGGAAGAGGTAGGCTTAGGTTGGATATGAGGAAGCAGTTTTTTACAGTGTGATCGGTGAAATACTGGAACAGCTTGCCCAGAGAGGTGGTAGATGCCCCATCCCTGAAAACATTCAGGGTCAGAGCAACCTGATTGAGTTGAAGAGTCCCTGCTCATTGCACAGGTTTGGACTTGATGGCCTTTAAAGGTCCCTTCCAACTGAACCATTCTATGATTCAACGACCATGGCTACTCTCCGATCTAATCAGGGAGGATGCCTTCCTCACCTCTCCTTTCTGTTCTTTATAAATGCAAGCTGTTCTTTATACCATGCATGGCCTTTGTAAACACCAAAAATGTTTGAGTTTTGTTGCAAAAATCATACACGTTTCATTCGACTGCACAACAAGGGTGCTTTTGCTCTTCTCAAGGCTAAAGGATAATCACCGTGAAAAGAGCAGTCTTCATCACAGCAGCATTGCAGCTGCCTTCAGAGACCGGTTTGTTTTCTTGGCTGTGGTTTGTAAGACTGACCATAATGTGTCAGGCCAATGCCAAGCACACTGCTCCTCTGCTTGGGCCCAAATGATTTTCCCCCATGTAATGTGTTGGTGTGTTAATCAAATTGAGTTGCTGGCACAGTTAAAGCATTTGACAAGCTGTATGTTTAAATGGCTTGAAAAATTTAAACCCACAATGGTGTTTTGCTTTGGGAGATGCAACGCTCGAATGACGTGCTGGGTGGACAGATGGGGTTAAATCATAGAATCATAGAATGTTAAGGAGTTGGAAGGGACCTTAAAGATCATCTAGTCCCAACCCCCATGCCAGGTTGGGACTAGACCAGGTTGCTCAAGGCCTTGTCCAACCTGGCCTTTAACACAGGCAGGGTTGAGACATCCACAACCTCTCTAGGCAATCTGTTCCAGTGCCTCACCAGCCTCAAAATGAAGAATTTCTTCCCAATATCTAACCTGAATTTCCCCTCTTTCAATTAATACCCATTATTCTTTGTCCTATCACCACAGTTCCTGATGAAGTCAGGACAGCGAGATCAGATGAGGAGAATAGAATATCGAGCGGGCAAAAGGAAAAAATGAGAAGTCAGGATGCTGAGATAAGATGAAAAACCAACGCCCTTCCCTCCCTGAGTGTTACCAGGGGCGGTGACAGGAGAGCAGAAAAACAAATGCGAGCCAGGCAGGAGTCGAACCTACAGTCTTCTGATCCGTAGTCAGACGCGTTATCCATTGC
Source organism: Oxyruncus cristatus (assembly GCA_013399855.1). Lineage (NCBI taxonomy): Eukaryota > Metazoa > Chordata > Aves > Passeriformes > Cotingidae > Oxyruncus > Oxyruncus cristatus. Next base: position 19,221 of record VXAY01002975.1, on the reverse strand, counting down.
GCCACTGGCCCCGCACGTCGTACTAACTCTCCTCCGCAGACCTCTATAGCCCAACGCCCGACGAACCCCAGCCAGGCCTCGCCGCGCCTCGCACGGCTCCGGGGCGCTCCTGCAGTGACACAGGCCCCGCCCGGCATAGGCCCGGCCCGGAACAGGGGACGCTCCCAGCAAGGCCCGGCCCGGTTAAGGCGCGCCCAAGAGCTTTGCGCCTGGCGCATGCGCGGGGCGCTCTCGGCTACGCTGTTACAGTGCGGCGGCAGCCTGAGTGGCAGGTCCCTTCGATAGCTCAGCTGGTAGAGCGGAGGACTGTAGTGGCACCGCCCCGCGGGAATCCTTAGGTCGCTGGTTCGATTCCGGCTCGAAGGAGACATTGGGTTTTTTTACCCCCCTCTTAGTTGAAGAACGTTTGAACAGCTTCCCTTTGAAGTTTTGCAGGTAGGGTTGTTTCTCTCGAAGAGATCCAGCCTCGTTGTAAACCGAGTCTCTGTGCTGTAGCTCGGTGAGTCTCAGGAGCGGCTGTTCCTGCCGGAACTGGGAGTGCCGATGCCTGATGCACTACTGCCAACACCCCCCTGAATTTCTGAAGGAAAACAAGGTATATGTTGTTCATACTTCAGTTTACGACAACGCAAGCCTGTACAGGAGGATATCTGTTGGGATCTCTTTATCTCATCAGAGTTAATTAGGATGTTGAAATTCTGAGGGTCATTTTTCCAAGCATTCTCTTCTCTCCTCTCCTTCAAATGTCTAGACTCTTAGTTTTACAGAATAAGGCTGTATCTATACATTTATATACTGCCAGAACCTTGTCAGATGCAGCCTAGTGAAGTGTTCAGGGCCGAGCTGGACAGGGCTCTGAGCAATCTGATGTGTGCATCCCTGCCCATGGAAGTGGGATTGGAACTAGATGATCTTTAAGGTCCCTTCCAACCCAAACCATTCTAAGATTAGCATGTATTAACTCTCCCCATTAGTGGGAAATTGCGTGTCTTTACCAGTGTCTTTCTATTATCTTGTAGGTGTCAGCTATCATGCAGTTGTCCCATATTGCTGCCTTCCCAACCCTGGGACAGGTGACACTGGCACAAAGGACTGAGTCCTCTTGTGTGAAACTCTGTACCTGTTCATCTCTCAAAGCAAAAGGAGAAGCCAGATGTGATGACTGAGCTGACTTTAGTTTGTGGAGGGAAGAAAAGGAGTTACTGTCATCTGTGGTCTTTCTCCCTGATTTGCAACAGCACAATGAACATTTTCTTTTCTACCAGAATGATAACACAGAAAAATAAATCAATAATTTTAACTCAGTTTTGCATGCTTCTTAATTTTTCTTTAGTGATTTTATTCTAAAAAGAGGCAGAGATGTAACTCTTTTTGACTGAAATAATACCAATATTTGTTCTAATGGAAGGTAGGTAATGAAATTAAATTGCATACAATTATATTTGAAGCTTTTTAGATTAAGCAGAGTAGCTTACCTCACAAACTTGTGGGGAGAAAAATGCACAAACTGTGTAAATAACTGGTTACATGGTAGTATGCCTAAATCTTCTATCATGCTTCTTCTGTTTGGTATTTTGAGTGCATCTGGGTATGTGTTAATATCGAAACACAAAAAAGGACGGATATTTGAGAATACATCCATCCAAAACAGTTGTCCCGTGTCCATTTTCTGAATTCTTGGGCTTCTTTGGTCCCAGAGGCTGGATACCATCTTAGTGAGAAATATTCCTGTCTTGTAGCACTCCCAGATTATCTGGCACTCTGTGCTGGCTCTTGGACTGGTACAAAACCCCTGAGTGAGATCCTGGATGTCTCTGGACTTTTGCTGTTGTCCTCAGCAGCACCATGGTTTCACTCTCTGCATATACCCTTCGCTGGGGAAATTGTTTCACATTGTCTCTGATGCCAGTAAAACTGCTGTGTTACATCACTTTGTCACACAGATGATTTTTTTATGTAGGCAAGCCTTCTGCATTATATAAAGGACTTGTAGTTTGCTGCTATAGCTCTGTCTGCTTTGCATAGGTAGGCACATTTGCTGCAATCCAAGACCTAGTTCCTCTTCGGGGAAACCCTGAGTTGCCACTTGCAAAGCATAATTTTGGACAGCTGTCTCAACAGCTTCTCTTGCTGTTACTGGAATGAAGTTGTTAGTGTGAAAAGGTAAAGGGAGTGCTACAATTCATACATACAACCTTTATTAGTCAGAGTGGTTGACAGCCAAGGTAGATTTGAATACATGGGACTTTACATATAAATAAATGTACCAAAACAGAGCAAAAATTTGAGGATCTGTACATTTTGGGAAGGTTATTGGGTGTGGAACTGAACTGAAAGAGATCATGTAAGCATATATTCATGTTAGGAATTTTTCTGAAGAGCGAACAAAATCATATTGAAGAGCTAAGTCCTGAAGTCCTTATTTTCCCTTTCTCCATGTGTCCTCAGAACAGCTGATCTTCACATCAGTGAGAGAGGCAAATGCCCTGGTACTCTAAAAACTAAGTTTCCTGTTTGAAATTAATCCGTGGGTTCAGATACTCAGATCTTTAAGCTGCAAGTCCTGGACAACCCACTCAGAGATTTGGTCACTGATTTATTCTGAGGTTTTTTGCTAACTGAGATTAGTTAGCATTGTGGCTCTTCTGTACAAATCCCTATGTCTGTAAAAGGGATTTGCAAACATGCAGCAGATTGTCCACCTTTGCATTGCACTGTGAGATCAAGTAATAAATCTTTCCCAAGAAAAATCTCCTATTTAAAGTGTGTAAATAAGAACCACGTGATTTGTGGTACGTGTCAAGCCCATGGAGATCATTTCCTTGATTTCAGTGAACTTTGGCTCTGGCCCACAGAGCAGGCTCCTGAGGGACACTGAAGGTATTGCATGTGAAAAAATTTCCCAGTTGCTTTGGTTATTATGGGATTTACTTTTTCCTTGCTGGCTTTATGCCTGCTCTGTAGCTGTTGTTGAAATCAAAGGTGCAATTTCCAATGACTTCCATGGGAGCAGGAGGACGGATTTCATACTGGAAAGGATTCCACATGTAATGTGTAGCTTTACACCAGACTTTTCTCCCAGTGCCTCTTTCAGCTCTCTACTGGAAGCAGTCCCTATGTAACATTTGGACATTTTCACAGTGAATTTCTCTCCCAGACAGTGAAACTTAGGAAATCACTTTGCTGGCAGATTTGTTATATACTACATGCTCTCCCTACTCCTTCATTCAGGGATCATGTCTTACACCAGAGCAAACACCCTGCGAAGGGGAATAGTGAAGAAAGCCAAAAGATGTGTGTGCTGGGCCGAGTGGGTGCAGGGTGCAGGAGGGCGGTCTGGATTTATGTACCAATGAGTGGTCCCCAAAATCATTTGGGGGCAATGTGCAAGTGAGGTCCAAGAGTAGCCCAGGGGTAGGAGGGAAGCAAGGGCCTGTGCACAGCCTCAGCCGTGCCAAGACCTTCCTTCTTTCGTGCAGCAGAGACCCAGGCCCATTTCTGAGGGCAATGTGAGCATTGGCTGGCCCCAGTGCATGCACCCAGAGAACAGATACATAATTTGAACTAGAAGTAATGGCCTTTAAAATGCCCATGTGTTAAGGAGCATTTAAAGAAATGTTGAAAGTAGTATTTCTTGACTTTGGAATTACAGCTGGTGCTATGAAACACACTCTTTTCCCATATATTTAGCTGCAGCTGGATGACATTTGATGTGGAAGGTGAGAGTAGAAGTAAGATAATAATGTTTCACAACTGTGGGATCCAACTTTACGTACGGGAATTACACTTTGGACTAGTTATATATTCACTGGGTATATATATATATATAATTTAGTGGAATATTGTGACCCCCTTTAGACCACAGCACAAAAAAATAGTAAATGCACAGAACAGACAATGATTGATATAACATGATTGATAAGGAGAAATCTCAGGCTTAAACTACTATGACAAATCAGTGAAGTGCTAAGTTTAAGATCTAAGAGGTATTCCTTTAGCTCTTACAAATTAATGGCCTGATTTCTTTATGCTTGCTTTAGCCATACCCACATATCTCCACCGACTTGTGCAGTGGTACAGTTGAACATAAACCTCATCCCTACCTCTTAATTTAAAATCATGTCATGTGCTCTTAAAGCCCCTGTGCTTGGGGCAGAGGAGAGGATTCAGTCTTGCCCCGACGAGCTGGTGAAGAGAACAGTCACTCCTTTGCTGCTTGCCTTCCCTGCCAAGTCCTCACTGCTCCCACAGCCCCAGTGCCTGCACTGGCATGATGGCTCCCAGCCCAGTGCCAGCAGGGCAGTGGGGGCTGAAAACAGGAGCTTGAGGAATAAGCCAGCTGGCAGAAAGCTGTTGGCTGGGAAGCAAATCGGGGACCTTTGCCACAAGACCGTGGGAAGAGGAGAGAAGCTCTGGGGCAGCCCAGGGCCAGCCTTCCTCTCATGTGGCATTTGCCCAGTATCTCATGGGTTTTCAGCTTGTGCAGGGGAAGACACAGAACCAGTGTGTACTTCTGGATGAAGCTCCTGGATTTGGAGTGACCTGAACTGTGACTACCAGCAGAACAGTTGCTGAGCACTTTGTTCTGGCTCAGGTTTATAATTGCCAGAGCTGGGTCCCAGCAAGCTGCTACCTGCTTTCCAAAGAGCACTTCCTCTCTCGGAAGGAGACCCCCATTTGTCTTGCCACCAGCTTTCCCCTGAGGTCTGCTAAAGAGCTCTTCCAGGGCTCCCTCACAGGAATGTTTCGCATTCAGCAAAACTGCTGCATGCAAGGAAAGTTCCTGGAACAGGGAGAGGTGGAGCCAGTGTGTCTGGGAAGGGACTCGGGACTGTGCCTGGGAGGTGAAACTACAGTTAAGAGCAGGGAGAAGAGCAACTACACCAAAGGGAATATTACTAGAGGGAAAGACCATGTTGAGCCTGGCAGTTTGATGCTGTGAGAGACCAGCATGCTGGTCTGTAGAACTCTGTACTGGCCAGAGGTATCTCCATGCACAGTGCAGGTATCAACCTATTGGAAGTGGCCTAGAGGAAGATTCTGCCTTGATAAGAAATAAATCTCAGTTTACTCTTGATTACCTTAAAGACAACTACAAACACAGGCTGCAGAACTTATCATGTGTTTTTTCTCGCTGTGAGACTCAGTGAGCAGCACCAACAGGTCGTGCTCTCCTGCTCTAGGAGTCTGTGCGATAGCTCCGATGGCTGTCCCCAATTAGTTGCGTCTTCTCCGTTACGTTAGTCGGCTGAAGCACGATAGGAGTTTCTCCATCTAAATTGATGAGGAGGACAAAAAACACTGTAAGAACCCTCCACTTGCCACCAAGTCAGATTTCTTGTTAGCACCACAGCATTTCGTCTGCGGTTCTGGTTACAGCTTACTCTTGGTTTCACAGTGGGTACTGAAGAGGTGGCAATGCCCACACTGAGTCTACAAATGCTCTTACTCTTTGTCCTCATATCACGGCAGGTTTCTGGGTGACTGTTGTTGCTGCTGTTAAACTGGACATTTGCCGTACCTGGTGCTTTGCAGAGATTGCAGGCTCAAGGTTCCTGCCTGTTCCAACAGCAAGTGCTTGTTCCTGCTAATGTCTGAATATAATGAGCGCTGTTGTGAGTCAGCAGGCACTAACCTTGACAGCACTTGTGAGAACGGGGCAGAAATGAGTCTTGAAGTTATCAGTAAAGAAAGAAGAGGGTTAAAAGGGAAAAAATGCGTGAGCAGTAACACACTTGAGAGTGAAGAAATCACATATATCCTGAAAGCCAGCTAGTTAAATAAAAATGTTAAATTGAATTTGAAGTCTTAGGTAATATACATACAATAGGACTCCGGGAATTACTATTTTAATGAGTTTGGAACTACTGAAATCTCATCACTATCTAAATCCTTACTACTGTGTACTTTCTCATTCTGTGCAGTTTTGTGTTTGCTTTTCCAATATATCTACAAAAATGTATTTGTTGTAGAGTGGAGAAAGTTGAGTGGAGGAAAGTGAAGTCTTTACACAGTTTCTTGATGGCTGTTGTGTTCCCTCTGATAATAAACAAGGTTTAGTTGCCCTTCTCCTGGGCTCCTTTCCAACCTACATTTTTTTCGTGGGGAGGACGGGGCTCAGGTCTCAGAGACTGACTTTTAAAGGTTCAGTCATCTTAGTGAAATGTTTCACATGAAAAATTCTAGACTATATCTTGATACTAACAGAGCCTTCACAGTAATTGAATAAAAATTATGACTTTTTTTTTTCCAAATGACCGAATGTTCAGAAAAAACCCTCATCTGACATTTCCTCCTGTTTACATGACAGTTGATGGGATGAATCATGGGCAAAAGATGTAATGTACAGGAGTAACGTAACCCAGAGTAGGAATCTAATTGCATGCCATACGGCTTCCCCTCAGTGGGGGTAGAACAACTTTGACTCTGTCAAGGTGAAAGGCAAGAATGATTAAATGCCAGGCAGCTTCTCTGTATGGGCAATTCCATATTTAGACACAAGGTCAAAGACAGACATGTTTCATAACTTCTAAAAGTATGTGAGTAATTAATACTTCGAGCTCAGCTCAGGCTCATATTAGTTTGGCAGTTCCAATCCATTTTTAAGTTGCTGTGTATTTTCTAGATTTCTGAGCCAGCACTCCCTCCCACCCTCTGCTGCCTCCAAGTTGTTCATTTGCTGGAAGATCGTTGATGGAGGGCAGGGACTAGCAGTACATTTTGCTGTGATACCCAGGTGTGCAACAGGAGAACAGGACCCACTGCAAATCTGTCGTGTTGCCTCCTGCTGATCTGCAGACAGTTCTGAGCTGACACCTTCACCAAGCATTTTGTTGCTTGCACCCTTCTAAGATTTATGATGGGGGTTTTTCTATCAGAACAGGGATAATAAACTGTACAAATATAGTCTGTTAATGGCAAGATGCAGAATGGAGGTGAGGCAGAATTCACAGTTTAAACTGCTTTCTATAGATAGCTCCTGCTCGCTGTTCGCCTACATTTGTATCATATGGAGTGTGGAGGAGACAATGAGGTGATAAAAACTTACTGCTTCTCAGTTGGGAAAGTATTTTGTTATTCAGGTTCTTTTATTCTTTTTCCTTTTTTTTTCTCTCCCAGAATTCATTTTCTGTAAAATGCCTTGCATTGTTTTTACAGTAATAACCAAACAGGAGAGAACAAACCTGCCAAACTGCTTTGAGTGCATCATTACAGTCTGAAGCACAAAGGCAATCCAAATTCCAATGCCACCTCCTCTGGGACCACAAAAGTTAACAAAAATTTTGCCATCAACTTCAGTGGAAGCAAAATCTGTCAACCTGCCCCATGTGCGTGGGAAAGTGATGAACTAATGCATGTGTCCGTGTGGCAGATGAGCAAGTGATACTTCCCTCTGCCAGTGTATTTTCACAGGTCATCCTTAACATCATGGCATGACACCACGGATTACCCTACCTTGCACCTTTCTAATGTCGTGTTTGATCTGAAACCCTGCAAAGTTTCATGTTTAAAATGTAATAATCCGAATATAACATCTAATTTTTGGTCTTCCATTGTAAATTAGGTCACAGTTTTCTGGTACAAATTAATAGTTGTGAGAAGAAATCATTGTAAGCTAAGTACATGTCCGGGCTTGCAAACCCCTAATTTCTTTAGTTCTGATGGTCATGCTACCCATGGAAATACACGCTCTAAAATGAATCTCTCAAGGGAAGTATTGTACTAGCTGAGCACTAAAACTACATATATATTTGATTAAAATATTTGACTAAAACCTTCATCTAGAGGAGTATGAATTACCCTAGAAATTCTCTCTAGAGAAATAGCATTTAAATAATACTGATGCCTTTGACATGATTGTGTTGATTTCAATGACAACTCACTTTGTTTTTACATTTTAGGGAATGCATCACTGATTTTTGGCCACACATCTCTTTTTTTTTCTTTTCTTTTTTTTTCCCCTCTAATAATTATATTTTATGGTATGTTAATTTGAGGAATGAAGTCAGCTGTGTAAAACCTCAATTTTGTTAATGACAAATGTGAGGGAGTGAAAATAATTATCGTTGTGTCGATTCAATAGATGAAGTCTAAGTCTCGACTCCCACAACACACGTATGGCCTCGTTCACTCAGCACAACTGGCACCAGGCAGCTCCCACCGAGCACAGCTACAGCTGCTGGGGACTTGCTCTCTGAGCGTTTTAGCATCAGGAGTGGTGAGGTTTTATCAATGTCGCACTCCTGGGAAAAGCAATGACTGACTGCAAAATATTTAGATAACTTTAGGTGTGGCCTTAGCTTGAGATACTTAGCTTTGGAGAAAATCTTAGCTTGAGCATTTTGACCTAGCAAAAAGTTCTGGTTAGCAATAACATAGATGCTGGAGACAGCAGGAAGCAAAGAAATTAATTACTGGCAAGAATGCTCAGTCTGTGGGCAGAGGGCATGCAAAGGATTTGGATCCTAGTAGGATCTCCTCCTCCAGAATGAAATCTGCTGCAGGAGTGATTACAGTTTGTTTCTGAATTACATACAAGAGCATTTCTATTATTTACCTAAAGGAAGGCATGAGTATTAATTTCTAAGGACCAGCTTTTGAAAATATCTGATGGAAAAGCACAATCCTTTCCATTCTAAAAATCAGCTGCATCTTTCTGGCCAGCATCCCTAAAGCTGGCAGGGGTGGAGGGGGAAGAAGGGAGGGAGAAAGTGCAGTTTGATCTGGTTGTCATTCAGTTTTTTTCTAAATGCAGTGTCTGTTTTCCTTTCAGCTGTAGAAATGATGCTCATCTTATCCTTGTAATAAAGTTTTTATTTTTGTTCCTGATACATTGATCTCTTCTAATAATTTTAAAATAAAGAGAAAAAAAATTAAAAAATAACTTTAAAAAGAATTTTTAGATTATTTAAAAAATAATTAAAAATAATTTTAAAATAAAAAGAAAAAATTCTACTTTACTGAGGCATGCTGGTTTTGATTGGGAGGAAAATGTAGCAACACAGAGAAGAGAAGATTAGGAAAGGTGCAAAGATTAGTTATGTTCTTTCTGAAGAAATATATAATATTAAATATATATATTTAATATTGTTTTCAAAATCCTTAAAAAAACATAATTCCACATAGTGTTAATTTTTCAGATTGGTACTTCACTAACATTTTAAATTATTTTTTTAAATTGTTATCTCAGTGAGACTTGGCCTGAGTAAAGGATGTCAAGGTGGCATAAAATTAAAGAATACCAATACCTTCTGGTACCTGTGCCAGAAAGAGGCAGCAATTTTTTTTCTACCACTGGGGACTTTTGTGCTGATTTTGAGAGAAAGCAAAATACCTGCCAAATTAGAAACAAAAAGAAAGGTAGAATTTAAACATCCTAAATCTTCAATGTTCCATCTTCATACTTCAAACTTGGCTTTGGTGTCACAGACTCATGAAGAGCAAGACCAGTTTTAGATTTGTACTTTTCAGGTGCTGAAAGTCATAGAATTTATTAGGTTCCTTTCAAATAATGCATTGTGGTTATAAAGTTTTCACTGACTGTATTTACCTTGATATGCCTCTAGGCAAAACCAACTTAAAAAACACCACCACACATTGGTATAACAGTTATAAAAATAGCATTTGTTTCAACTACTACAAGTGTTTTGTTACATATTTATGGAAGGGTAAATTTGTGTGAAAAGTTGGGGGGGAAAAATGTTTTTTTGCTAAGGGAACATGACATTTGCAATCTGGCAGTGCTAATTTAAGCATAATAAATGTAAGAATATAACAGTAGAAGATCTTCTAAAACAATGGAAGAGAGAAAGAGTGAGCTGACTGCTTAGGTCCTTTCTCGTAAAAAAGCGTAATCCTGATATCCTAAGTTTATAAAAATTTGCAACTGAAAAGTGTCCTAGGTCTTCCCCCTGGTATCTTGGCTTCATATTGCTGGAGCAAGAATCATTGTATGTCTCACCCTGTACATATCTAACCAGTTTGAGATGTTTCTGCTACTCCTAAAGATGAAGGCAAAACTCTGCCTCTCTTCAGCAGATTAGGACAGGGCTATTTTTTCAAAGTATGCAACTCACACTAGTGCCAATCAGGAAACCACCATCATTCCTTGGCATAACCAAAACCTGAACATGCAGCTGAGGGAATGCAGCAAAACCAAGAAAAGAGGTTAACCTGCTGTGAAGGTCTTCTCTATTCGCCAGGCTGGGTACTCTTGCTCATGAGTTGGTGCTTGGCCTGCCCCACCATGGAGCACAGCAGGGAATTAAGTGGGCCAGGAACTACAGGATTAGTTCTCACCTGGATTTTATCCAAGATCTGGGGCCTGGTAAAGTAGCAGAATTGCTACTGCCAGTGCAGAAGAGAGTGAGCAGTTTGAGGGCTGAATGGGAGAGGGACAGAACCATGGCAGCTCCTATGTGAACTCTCTTGGATTACTGTGCAACTACACCCTTGGAGACATCCCATCTGTTCTTGAAGCCTTTTCTTGAATGGGTACAGTTAGTCCATCATGGGCAGGGATAAATTTTACATTAAAAAAACGCAAATGACAGCTTACTCAGGCCAATCAGATATAACAAGCACCACTCCAGAAGGGTCTAATGTGTGAGTACAGGATCTAGGATATGAAGCAATGTGGGCATGGGGGCTGCACAGTGAACATCACCTCTTAAGATAAGTCCTGAGACTTTTAATGTTTAAGTGTCTCATAAGAGATACAGGAGAAATTTAGCTGTTAGCCATAATTTTATTTTTGCATTAATATGTAACTTGGGAAGTTCACTGGGTCGTGGTCCTAGCTAGAGTGAATTGGCACATCTCCGCTGAAGTCTGGAAGCAGCCTCAGCACTCTGAGCAGAACATCTGGACTGCAGGCTTTAAAGATTGTTTTGAACAGCTTTACCACACAGTAAGCCCCTACAATACACACCTCTTTCCATGTCGTTCTTAATTTGCTCTTCCAAATCTTCTGGAGACACACAAAACTCCTGCTGTTCCCCCTCGGGTGCCTTGGGTTTACACTTTCCACAGCAGCAGTTGAAGCAGCAGCAGAGGCAGCAGCAGAGGTAGCAGCCCGTCAGCAAGCCACAGACTGCAAACAGGCCCTGGGTTAGACACAGCGGGGTGGAAAACCTGTCAGCAGTGACCTTGCTCAAACTCATGGCAGTCTCTTACAGATAAGGGTAGATCATCAGAGGAACTCTGATTCCCAAGTGCTTGGCCCTCAGAAGTCCAGTCACTGACCCAGTGCCTGAGCAAGGGCCAGATATTCCAAAGGCCTCCTCACCCACAAGCTCCTACTTGTCACTCAGGACCACATCCACAAAGAAGACACCAACCAACAGGCCCCCCCCCCGCATGCTCAGCTTTTGAAAGTCTGTCTTCAGCTGATGGCCCTCAGAAAAGCCCTCCAGGCAGTATGCAAAACCCCACCCACCTTAAAATGACTCATTTCCATCTTCAAAATGACTCATTTGCCCAAGATCATTTTTGCAAACACTTATTTACTGTCAGATTCTTGTCAATAACAAAGCTGAGAGAAAAAGAAGCTAAGACCCAGATGCATCCCACATAACTTTAGGCACTGAACTATGGCATCTGAATTAGGGACTGTAGCCCCTGTGGGCTCCCCACATAGTCAAAGGCAAGTTGAAAGGTCTTCCAGAGGGTAATTCAGCCACATGAGGATTTGAATTGCCCATTGTGGGTATCTCTTTTTCTCCGCATTAGGTTGTACAGGACCACTCAGGTGACATCTCCTAAATTATACTCCTCGCTCCATGGTTTCTCGATCTGGGGGCTCAGGCAGCAAGAAGTTCCCACCCACATGGTCCTTTACTCACTCTTTTCCCTGTGGCACAAAGCAAGAGGCTTCAGCAGAGCCAACACAACAGCCTGGGGCCAAGCCCAGAGATCTCAGTCTGAGTCAAGAGCCAGAAAAAATTAATTTACAGAGCTTTTCTTTCTCCGGACCAGGTCACTGCCCAGGTTCACAGCACAGCTTGCAAGTTGCTTGTGTGTGTGCTGCATCACAGCAATGCGATGGGGGACCTGCAGGAGAGGAGCCTTTTGGCTGGCACTGCCACTCCGTGCTCTATGGGGACATGAGAGCAGCCTGGCTCCTGAGCTGGAATGGATCCAGGCCTGCAATGAGATGTGTCTGTGGCACAGGAGAAAACTCCACATCTCTTCATGGACAAAGTGTTATAAGACCAAGGGAAATCCAGTGACATTCCTGAAAAGCGAATCAAAGCTGATATGTAGAAAAAAAACAGAAAGAGAATATGTTTAGATTGGATATTAGGAAGAAATTTCTTACTGTGAGGATGGTTAGATGCTGGAACAGGTTGCCCAGAGAAGCTGTGAGTGCCCCATCCCTGGAAGTGTTCAAGGCCAGGTTGGATGGGGCTCTGAGCAATCTGGTCTAGTGGAAGCTGTACCTGACAATGACAGGGGCCTGGAACTACTTAATCTTTAAGGTCCCTTCCAAACCAAACCATTCTATGATTCTGTAAATGTGTATGTAAAAGCAGCAGAGCTTCACGGCCACCAGGTATATATGGGTTGGGGGTACAGCCAGGCTTTAGCATTATGGTTATACAGTCTCCTCTTTAATGACTATTCATTATATTCGTAAGACAACACGCTGCTGAGGGAGAAAATAAGCACAAATGTCAGGGTATTGTCAAACTTTGACAGTGGAGCTATGTAAATAACATTGTTATGTATGCATGTCTCAGACAACATTAGTGGGGGCCGACTGGAGCATCTTTGAAGGTAACAAGACTATTTATATGTCTGTTATTAATAGGTATGTATCTAGAGTGGCTTTAAATGAAAAGCACAAGGACTTTTTGTTTTAAAATGTTTTCCTTCCAATAGACACCTAAAACTGTTCTAAATGCCATAATCCCTAAAATAAGTTATCTGACTCTTTATCATTTATGCCATAGAGAAGAATAAATTACCACTATGTATAGAATGAAAAAGACATAAAAAAATATATAGAGGGGAAAACTCCCTTGAATTTATTAATGATAACTTTAGTATTTCAAGATTTATTGTGCCTATATTATCACAGGTGGTAAATCAAGAATCATTTTATTGATGTGATCAATAAACTGTCTTCACAGTAGAGGGAGAACTGGTTTTTGCTAAAACAGTTAAATGAACAAGCCCTGTGCCTGCCAGTGAAGAAATAGTTCAATTTCCCCTTACCCATGTCTGTATGTTCCCAGTTTAATATGCCTGCTAAGAAGTCTGTCACTCTGAAAAAAAACTAATCTTCATTTTGCATTTCTCCTTTCCATTGGGTTTCCTTAGTGCTAATGATAAACCTCCTCATAATTGCCAGATTTTCTGAGTATGAGCATGCTGGGGAAGGGGAATGTTTGCAGTTGAAGGGGGAGATAAAAAGTGAAGGCTGTGGTCTCTATTGTCTTCTACCAGAATGGAGAAAATTAGGGATTCAGTGGTTATCTGTAGATGATGCCTCAGACTCAAGTAGTATTATAATTAAAAATAATTAAAAAAAAATGGTTGCCTCTTTATGCTTTGGAAGTGGCAAGATTTTGGGTTGAGGGAGAGTGACAATCCTCAAATCCCCAAATGAGTCTCTCTATATATTTTGGATTTTTTGTACAAAATTCATAAAACCTATAAAGCAGTGATTACTTTCGCTATTCAGCATATCTTGTTTCACCTCTGGGATACAGCTTGCTTGAAACAATACTCATATTCCTCCTTTAGCTGTTAGGGACTTACTAACTTCTCTCTGTACTCTCCACTGCTCTCCCTATGAGTCAAAGTCACCATTGTTATTTCTGTTTCTGATTTTCTAACCCCAGAGGATTTTATCCTTCATAAAATCTCCATTAAAGATCAGTAAGTAGAAGAGCAAATAAAAGTAAAAAAAAAAAAGAAGCAGCAAACAGTGAAGAAAATCTTGTTTACCAAGACTGTTAAAGGACTCAACACTGCTGCTCTCTCAGCACTAAGGCAATGCCTCCTGGCACCTAAACTGTGACAAAGAGGCTGTAGGAGATGATGGACAGCAAAAAAGAGGGAATGATCCATTCAGCAGCCATAGTGGGGTGTCCAGCCTGCAGCAGGGGTCAGCTACAGCAGCTGCAAGCAGGCAGCCTCCAGCCTGTCTCTGAGGGGGCAACTGTGCCTTTACAAGTTTAATTTTAATACCAGTATTTTATTCATTGGTTTCATTCACTGCATTTGAGCAGCTTCCATCTTTTCCTGATTCAGCAGAAAAATTATGGCTTCTCAGGCCCACAAAGTGACCAAGTGACTTCCCAGTTTGAAAGGGGACTGCAGAGCAGTGCAGCATTGGCCTGATCCGTGCTGAACACAGGAATCCATGTTGCACAGTTCTCAGATAAAAGAACTCATAGTGTGCTTGCTTCAAACAGTACAGATCATTTGCCTGTGTATTGCATTACAGTCTTTAGTTTCCCGGGCTTCTGCTGCTGCAAACAGTTGGGGACAGCATGGATTTTGCACATTTGCAGTTCTGTTTGTTGCATATCTGTAACATTTCAATATTTGCAGAAGCCCTTGGATTTGACATATACAAACATCAGAGGACACCTGTAAGATAAGAGACCGTGTGAACCCAACTCCTTTATGAATAGAACAGCCCATGATATGTTCTACCTTGAGCAATATGCAAGGTTTTGATATATCATTCTCTTCCTTTCCTACTCTCTGCCTCCATTCCATTCGTCTAAGCTTTTCTTCCAGTTCCTTTCTCTCATCAGGACACATACATGATGCCACAAACACAGTGTTAGTGTTATGTATTAGTATTGCTTACTTACGTTGTGTGGTATATATAGCAAATAAGACAGTTAAATTTGTAGGGTAATAATTTATTAACTGGTTATTGCATAAGTGGGACTTCTTTTTTTTGGACAATGAGTCATTTTTATTTAGTCATTACTGAAAAGAAAGTCAAAATTATCCTGGAGCAGTAGATTCAAATCTAATGAATGTTTAAAAGTGTTACAAAACACGTACTGTAACTTATAACTTATTCAGCAAGTAAAAAAAAAACCTTTCTATATTAGCACTAGTCTAAGCTTACATTACATTCTGCCTCTGTTGATTTTCCAGATAATGTTGTTGCTTTTTAAAATTTTTAGTAGCAGTTTAGAGTCAGATCCTATTATTTGTTAAACCTGTAGAGAAACCATGTTTTTCAATGGGTTTCTTGCATATGTAATTGTCCATGTGCATTGTAACATTTGATTTCCAACAGAAAATAACAGATTACCTTTGCCCACCAGCTTGAGAGCATGAAGTAGGTGTTGACATTTTCCTCACCAAACTGTTCTGCCACATAGAGCCCTAATGATCCATATTTGTCATATATGTTTCTCTTGGATAGATCAGTCAGGGTTGCGTGAGCGTTGTTGATCTCTTTAAATTTTTCTGCAGCCTCTGGATTGTCTGGATTCTTGTCAGGATGGTATTTCAGAGCCAGTTTTCTTAAACATGAAAAACAAATAAAAAAAACAGAGGGGAAATAAGTCTTCTGTATATGTGCATATATACAGACACAAAACCTTATCAAAAGTATTTTAATACAGATATAACAATTCTGAACAGTGTGTTCAGGCTTCTTTTTTCCAGTTCTGATATACTCAGTGGAAGAAAAGTGACACAAAGGGACTGAACATGAAAGTTTTGATAAAAGAGGTGTTTCCATTACACTGAGAATGAACTTTGTGTATTGATACCTAGTTAGCTACTGTGTTAAAGGAGATGGTGATATATGCTGAAAGCACAGATTGAGCATGATAATAATTCACAGGCATTTGTTGCATTATGATTGCCAACTCATTTGCATAATTTAACAGGTTTCAACAAAGATAAAGATTTTTTAAAGGTTGTTTAAAAACATGATGATCACACTCCTTATCCAGGCAACGTTATTTTCTTTATGGCAAAGAAAATTCTGTATTAAATTGCCCATCTATAGTAGCTATATTAAAATTTTGTAAACAGTGTCTGTGTTTGCAGAAGCCCAGACAGTGATGATGGAAAACACAGTTAGGAGTTGCAATAGAAGGAAAGCATCTTTCTGAAGCACAAGGTGGAAAAGCATGATGAGTTAACCCTGGTTTCAAGTGCCTGTCTTCAGGCCTAATTTCCCACTGCTGCATTTTTGAGACAGTCCTTAAAGTAGTGGAAGATGATTATCATAGGACCGTAGGATGGTTAGGTTCAGAAGGGACCTTAGATATCATCTAGTTCCAGCCACCCCCATGATGAACAGGGACATTTTCCACTGGACCATGTTGCTTAAAGCCCCATCCAGCCTGGCCTTGAACACTTCCAGGGATGGAGCATCCACAACTTCTCTGGGGAATCTGTTTCAGTTCCTCCCCACCTTCACAGTGTAGAATTTCTTCCTAATATCTAATCTAAACATATCCTCTTTTAGTTTAAAGCCATTAGCCCTTGTCCTATCACTACATGCCCTTGTGAAAAGTCCCTCTCCACCTGACTTGCTTCAGGTACTGAAAGGTGCTATAAGGTCTCCCCAGAGCCTTCTCTTCTCCAGGCTGACTCTCTCACTCTGTCTCCATAGGAGAGGTGCTCCAGCCCTCTGATCATCTGTGTCCCTCCTCTGGACTTGCTCCAGCAGGTTCATGTCCTTATGTTGGGTTCCACAGAGCTAAATGAAGTACTCCAGGGAGGTGGTGGATTCACAGTCCCTGGAGATTTTTAAGATGAGACTGTATGTGGCACTTAGTGCCATGGTCTAGTAACCATGGCTGTGTTGGATCAAGGGTTGGAATTGATGATCTCGGAGGTCTTTTCCAACCCAGTTGATTCTATTATTCCATGTGGGGTCTCATGAGAGTGTAGTGTCAACTGTTTTGGGCTGTTTATGCTGGTGGGAAGCCTTTGCTAGGACAGAGCTCAATACTGCCTTTTCCCCCTGACTGTACTCAGCACTATGGCATCTGAGGACAGGTACAGCTTCAAAGGTACTGTGTGTGACTATTGGCTCATGGTGCTGGGGAAGCACAGCATAGAGGAGAAAGGGTCTGCTTCCAGCCATATTGAAGCACTGGCAGTGTGAGCTGGCATATACTTGCAAAACAAGCATAGATAGAAGTGTATCTTTTTAAAAAAAACACCACTCCCTTTAAAGAATCGGAAATAAGATTTCTCCGAGACATTAATTCAATGACTAGTGCTGACCTCTAGTGGTCTCAAAAGTCATTCAGTAGTGTTTTAAACTGATTCAATCACAGTCAAGCTATGATGCATTTTGTAGATATTATCTCCTAGTGTTTCGGGAGCTAGCCATGACTACTATGACCAAAAATACTCGTGGTGTGAAGGTAGTGTGCTTACACTTCCTCTAACAAATTTAACCTCAGAGTGGAGTCCTATTTGATTTTCCTCTGAACTCCCAGTACAGGATATGCCTCCAGTAAAATGTAACTGCTTTGCTCCTGATGACAAATCCTGCCTGGAAGACATTCTGCTGATATCAAGACTGATAAGAGCCTGGGAACAGCCTCTGCCAACAATCTCTTCAGTTCTGCTGAACTCAAGTCATAGAACCATGGGTCATAAATAACTCCTTAAACATGTCTCTAATAGCATGAAGGGGATCACATTCAAACATATTTATCATTTGTATTGTACCTTAAACTTAAATTTTTGGTCATGTTTAGCATGTGCCCTATACATAATAAAACATGAAATAGAAGAACTGGAAAAATGAGTTAAGTCTTGCATGACTAATGACATCTTGTACCACCCGAGTATTTAAGCAAATTATGCAATCTATCATTTTTCTTAGCAGAAAACAAATCCCAGCAATTAGAATTATGACCAAAAAAGGAAAAAAAAAAAAGAAGGAAGAGGTACTACTTTCAAAACCCAAGTGTGTTGCAGGCACAATCGGACAATCAATTGCCAGCCTTTCTTTCTTCTTCCATGGACCCAAAGACATCTTCTGTCCTCCCCATATCTCAAACAATCTCATAAAAATAAGAATTTGGACAGAATGTAGCTTCAAAAAGATGAAAAACCTAAGTTGCACACTCACTTTGCTTAGAGTTTTTTTAGACTTCCAGCAGGTTTACTTTCAACAATTAACAAAAGATGACATATGTTCTTATTTGATCTTGGGAAAACTGTCCTGACTACAAATAGTACATTACCAAAACAACTCTCTGCACACTGAGATAACATATACTAATTGGTGATTTAATAATAGGAAAGAGATCTAGACTATGGTAGTGCAATTCCTATAAGTGAGAAATGATTCTGTTAGGTACAACTGAAGAAACAATAAAAGTAAGGACAAGAACTATGTGACATAGAGTATCAGCTATAAAGAAGCTTCCCTGTGGGTCCCTGGAAAAATGACATTCCAACATATGTGATAATCAGCATTCATTATGAGAAAGTAGAAGAATACAAAATAATGGAAAGTGAAATGAACACAGGAGTTTGCTGGCTACTTCCTACGCAAAAACCATGGATTTATGCCCATTCATATTTTTCTCACAGTGAATAGCATTCTCCTTCACCACCTTAAGACCACTGCCCACTGCAGCCCTCCACAACAGCAAGCAATGTGATGTTTTTGGGAGATAAAAATGACAAGAAACAGAGAAACAGCTATTGGACAAGATGGATAGGGCACTTACGGAAATGAAGTCAGTGAAATAAGCTTAGGATCTCTGTCAGTGGGAGACTTAGGCTGAGAAATCTGGTGAGATCAGACCAGAGTCTGATAAAGGGGTGGGTCTGATGAGGGTACATCTGGGTAGAGGTAGCAATATTTTGAAGACAATAAAGTATGTTGTATAAGGTAAAATATGGAAATGTTGTGGAGTGTAAGAGAATGTCAGCAACAGGTTCCACGCTTCCTTCACCAGCTCAGCTGGTAGAGTGGATGACTTCAGGTTGCTTGACATTGCCATTGTTAAGTTGCTAGTTCAACTCTGGCTCAAAGCAGTGTCCTTTTGGCTCTGGCACAGACACTGCAGTGTCTTTTGGGCATCCTGAATCAGTGGTGGGTGCCTGTGAGGGGAGAGGCCCCCAGGCAGAGCTGCAGGGTGGGGAATTAGCTCAAGTGGTAGAGCGCTCGCTTAGCATGTGAGAGGCAGCGGGATCGATGCCCGCATTCTCCAATGCTTTTCATGTGTCCCGCTGCCTGGACACAAAGTCTTTGGC
>VXAY01002964.1:7124-73747 GCA_013399855.1 Oxyruncus cristatus | reverse complement strand
CCTCCCCCCCCCCCCCCCCCCCCCTCTTCCCACGTGGAGCCAGTTTTGAGCTAGTCAGCCATTCCTTTGATCTCCTGCTAATCCACTTAGAGGTCTCTTCTAAACCAATGCCTTGTGGTCTTAAAGCTTTGTGTGCTGCTTGCACAAATCTGGAGTTCTTAGCGAAGTTTTCTGAAGTTTTCCAAGTCAAGATTTGTGAGGGTGTCTAAGATGTGTGCAAGAGCTGTTTTATTTACTTTCTTGTGGTTATCACATGCCACAAAACCCCTTGTCCCATGCAGACTGAAGGTGTGTATATTCGTGAAAGGGATTAGAGCTGAGACTGAGATGATGAGAGAGTTGATACGAGCAAGAGGATTACATGAGGAGTTACAGAATTAGAGAGTAGGTGGTTTTGGTGAAACCAAAAGTAGAGGCATATAGGCAAGAGACCTTCCATCTGGTTTGTGAAAAAAACCAAACAGGGATCCAGACATAAGCTACCTGCATCAAGACAGAAAACTGGTGTATTTGGCAGCATGTGACTTGCAAATGTGTGCAAAACACATTTATTCCAGCAGAAATAGTTGATTTTTCTGAAGGCTTAGTCAGTGAATATAAACAGATCAATACACTCTTACATTTTATTGGGTGATAATCAACTGCTGATGCTCATCAGCAGATTGAGAGATGTGATTTCTTTATCTGACCATCAAACAGAGAGTTTTTGTGTCATTCTTCACTTACATGAGTTTGCCCAAGGCTTCTGTTACTGTTAAAAACTGTATTTAATGATCGACAGGATATCAAGTCTTCTGTAATCCTTTACTGGCTGTGACACTTCATTGCGTGATGCTCCTTACTTTCCCTACTTAGAAGAAGGTCCTTCAAGGATAAACACATTACCTCTTAGAAAATATGTCTAAATCTGCTGATGAAAGGTGCTTCTTTCCACTATTCCAGAGTGTTAGCAATAATTCTGTCTGAAGAGGATGGAAGAATAGGGAATATGGGTCAAAAAGCATTGACAGAAGTTTATCTAATAGGCCTGCCTTTAGAGTAGAAGAGCTGCGACCATTTGAGGGAGGGTAACTGAATGCAGAGGCGTGCCTGTGCACTGGGCAATGTGGAGAGAAGCCGGAGCCCCATAATAACCTTATCTAGCCACATTTGTGTTTCCAAAGTCAGCTCTAGATGGATGGCAAGTCTCTAGCATACAACAGTAAATCATAAGAGTACAGAGAGGGAACAAAATATGATTCAGGGAGATGTTTCCTCAGTTGTAGTTATCGGGACTTTGAGTGTGGCTACATTGTTTTTGACACCTTAATTCTCCTCCATGGACCATTTTGGTCCATCCCCAAAATGGTGGAAAGAGTCTAGGAACACTGAAAAACATGGGGGCTGCATTTTGGAAAATCTTCTGGCACTATTACTGTAAGCAAGACTAGTTGGCTTATTTTTTTCACTTCTGGTGGTGAATGCAGATGCATTCTGACATTGTTTCTTCTGTGGGATTTTATTTCATATTTCTCTTCAAGTATGTAAAAACAAATGCAGATTTTGTATTTTCCACGGTGTTTCTGTAGTATGAAAGGCAGTATAATTTTAATTCATTTTTAAGAGGCACTGATTTGACTGTTTGATGTAAAAGGGTTTTTGGTCTTCTCAGTGTCATTTCAGAAGGACAGCAGTTGAACAGATCTGCAGCAGCACAGAATTTGTGCTAAAGGAAATAAGGTATTTGAGACCAGTACTGATATTTGTCTTATTTTAAAGGCCTTGGCGTGTGTTACACTTGTGTAACAAAAGGGAAGTACTTCACATTATTGGTGGTTTACTGACCTGGGTGGTTTCTGTCAGTCATAGACTTCTAGCCATTTACTTTCCAGGGAAATATAAAGATGACTACTAAACCTGTAAATATAAAGAGGTGGCTCTTAAAAGACAGTAGCATGTTCCTTGGCAGTGCCAAAGAGGTGTCTGCAACTATAGGGGACTGGGTTAGAGAAGACAAAGTTGCTGCTAGTTGAGAGCTGTCTGATTGTTTCAAGTGAGACTTAACAGAAAAAGTGCAGTAATGCAGAAAAAATTTCTAGCTTATGTAAGCCATTTTAAATAGAAAACATAAACTTATCATAGTCCAGGTATCTTCAAGAGCATTAGAAAACAAAAAAACAGTGTTGCTGGGGTTGGTTCAGAGACAGTATTTCCAGTCAGTTCTTTCACATGAGGCTTTCTGGTATTCTTAAGGTTAAAGGACATTAGGAAGTTCAGTCTGACTCTATTACTCCTCTTCCTGTGATTGTCCAGGATCAGGTTCTGCTTTATCATATTCCGTGCTTGTTGTGAGAGAAACAAGGCACTGAAACAGGAATCTTCTTTGCAGAGATAATACAGAAGATAGATGGGGAAATCTTAGGCTGCACTGGAGGAATTGCTCCAGTGAGGTGATCCATATCCTCTTGTGCAGCCATAGACAAGGACTTGGAACAACTTCATCTGTGTAAGGTCTGGTTGCAACACATGAAGTTGCTTCAACAGCTTTCTTCTCTCTCCTCCCGTACTCTCAAACACACCAGAATTCAGATGTTTCAAAGATGGGCTTCATTATGCTGTAGACCTCCTATATGTTGTGGTTTGGGTTTTTTTAAACTTTTTTTATTCTGTCCTTCTTATTGGTATAGGCTTTCTTTGCACAGCACCACACAATCTTCACTTCTCCAGAACCCACAACTATAAACCCCATGTAGCTACAGACCCACTAAACACCATTTTTTATTAAGTCATGGATCAGTCTTAAGGGCAAAAATGTGGAAAGGGGCCAGTGAGAAGAGAGAACAAGGTGGCTCAGGGGAACATTAATAGATCTGGTTTGAGTCCAAATCATTCTAGCAGTGATTGTAAATAAACACTTGGTGATTCAGTGTTTTCTGTTGAATGAACGGGTCGTATCTGCCCTGTCCTCAGTGAAGAACTGGCCACACACATCCATCCCATTTCATTAAACCAGCTGCAGGTGCATCTGTGAGCTCAGGGCTAATCTGCCAGGCCTGGAGGAATCAGAGAGCAAAACAGATTCTAAAAGATCAAGATGGCCTCTCTGTCTCAGGGTTATCCCATGGCGGAGGTGAAGTCATGTAAACTAGCTCTTCTCTAGTCTATATGGTAGTGACTTTGTTGTTGGCTGGTGCTTCATGCTTTCCTAAGCACTGACTTCCCTACTGATATGGAAGTGTCATGGAATGTGATAGAGAAAACTTAACTGGGTAGTACAGCATCAGAAGGGGAAGCAAAGCCAAGAAAAATCCCCTTGTCATTTGGACAAATTAAAAATTAAAAAACTCAGCATTTTGTTAGTCACTTCACCTCCCGGCATTTTCTTCACAGTTAGGACTTTAATCATCAGTAAAACAATAATGACAAAACATGTACAAGGATTTCAGCCATCAACTGTCATAATTCTCTTCAACAGAGCAAGATGCTCTTCAGCAAATAACCATTAAGAGATTAAGTCTCTTTTATGAATAAATTGTTTGGTATGCTGAAGGCAATTTGTTGGACATACTTTCACAGGCTTAAGGAGTCAAAGAGCTTGACAACATGCTAGTTGTCCATACCTGGCATAGAAGCAATATTAAAGCCTTGGTAGTATTCCACGCCATTGACAAAAGTAGCATCCACCAGAGATTGTTTGCTAATGTAGTCCTTGGTTTGGCTGCTAATAAATGTGGGTGTATATTGTGATGATGCTTCATACCAAGCTCCTCAAATACCATTTTTGCTGAGGGTCTTTTGAAACTTTACAGTCCCCCAGAGGAACATGACATTGATGCTATTACAGTTGTCCATTTTTGGAGAAGGGAAAATGGAGGCTCAGTTTTGCCAAATCCAGTAAACCAGGGTAATGTAGTGCCCCTGCTGAAAAATGCCACTCCTGCCCTTCTGTTGCTCTGACTTATTTTTACCTGTGTGCTGGCTACTGGCAAAATCTCTTTTACCACTGTTCAAATATTCAAACTGAGAAATTCTGCTAGATTAAAACTAGTGTTAGGAGAACATAGTTGGGTTTTTGTTTTTTACCTTGTTTATTATTGATCAGACTGTTTGTGCAGCTACTTGAACACTAACAAGTTTCAGGCAGCTGTATGAAAATTGGAATGTGAGATGGGTGTAGGTAGGATTTATTTATTGTGGCAGTGCCACTTTACACCAACTTAAAGTACTCATAAAACTGTGGCCTGAGATACGAGTAAATAGCCGTTTGAAATGCTTGTTCATATCACTCTTGTGGGCTTCCCCACATCACCTTTACTATAGTAAGCTAACATGCACAGGGTCCCAGTCAAATTTAGCCTTTTGCTGATGCATCTGCATTGTAGCCAACCTGGCCTAGCCCACATTGGCTGCAGATGAAGTGGTGAGTGCAGAGCAGAGATGGAATCAATAGTGCAAGATGCAGAATCCAGTAATCCTCATCTTTGTTCTCCAAAGCTGTTATGGGTTCACTTGTTCTAAAAAACTAAACATGGCATTTTCCCTTCCCCCTGCCCCACTGTGTGGGAGAGATGTTTGAATGGGCAGACTGGTTTTGCCTTGGGTAACACAAAAGAACTGGCCAGTAGATTGACATTCCGGGCTAATGGCCTGGGGAGGGGCTAGGAGACTCTTTTTTTTTTTTTCCCTCTCCTGGAGGGCGGGGAACGAGACGCAGTTCGTGGTTGTGGGAATGGAGGGAAGGTGTGCGTTGGAAAAGCGGGGAGGCTGCTTTGTTCTCAGCCTGTCTGCCTGCCTTGCTGGCACCCTGTTTTCTGCCCCCGCCTCGCCTGGGTGGACCTGCTTGGACTTCATCAGAGAGGAACTATTTGGGAAGAGAGCCACCTTTGTTTTCCCTCCCCCAGCTCCTGTGTTTTTGGCAGTGTTTTTTTTTGTGCACATCAGTGAAGGAAGGGGAAGTCACACAGCCAGCCGCAGACAGCCTGAGTCCCCTTTGGGAAAAACCTTTCTTCTTTTTCCCCTTCCCAGTGAGGGGGAGGGAAGGGCTCCATTTCGGCCCCCCCAGCACACCCAGGGCACCCATGTGATGACTGCCAGAGCCCAACAGAGCCCCCTATTGCCCAACACCGAGCAGTGCAGGCTCTGCACCTCCAGCGATCCAACAGCGCCCCCTGCTGACTGTGGTTAGAATTGCATCCAAAGTGCAAACTGAACTGTTATTGTTCAGTTGGGGTTTTGTTTTGTGTTCTTTTGTTGTTCTACCAATACACATATATCCTTTAATAAAGGGCTATTATTTTTCCTTTCTCCATACTTACTCAGTTGGAGCCTCTTAATTTCGGATTTACAGTTGCTTAGAGGGAGGAGTTTTGGTCTTCCTTATAACTCATCCTCCTTAGCAAAACACTTCTGTCTCATTAAACTGAGACATAATTTTGGCACCCAACGTGGGGCCCGAGAGAGGAAAGGTGGAAAAGGAATAACTGCCCTTGTGTGATTTATACGTGATTTTGAACTGGCAGGCACCATAATGCTTGGGGTTGTTGCTTTCCTCTGGCATATAACCATGCCAGGTAACCATCTATCGCACCTGTCCGTGTATTTCAGCTTGGATATTAAGACTCTCGTGGCAATAAGTACCTTTGAGTTTTTGCATTGGGTTTATGACACGGCAAACTCAGCACCTGTGATTTTCATATGAGACATGTCCTCAAGGATACACTATTGCTCTAGCCTAAGCTGCTTCCTCTGGGGGTTTAAGGATAATGGCACCCATCCCTATGGAGAAACGCAAGGGGGTATATTTGCCCAACCCTTCATCCATTTTCCTTTTGTATCCAATACAATGGCCTCTGGGAAGTTTAAATTCTCGTTAGATGTCAGAGATGTTTTACTTTTTGGGCTTTTCGTGCAAGTTTGTGCTATTATGGTATACCTAATATATGGAGCTAGGGCCAGGAATTATCGAGAACATGTTCAGAGTCCTGCCCCAGGGGTGGAAAACCTCGATTGGTATGGGTTATGGGAGGATATGGGTAAATTCCTAGACAGTTGTTCAGCTCTTACAACATGGAGGCTCACTCTGGAATAAATCCTAAACCCTACAAAAATAATGAAAGCCGTAAGGGAGAGAGGTCGTGATGGACTCATGGAGAGGCAGCTGGCAGCTGCATGTGGGGCTTTGGCCGTTGCCTACCGGAAGCTGCTCGGTATGGTGCAGCACTTCCAGGGAAAGGGAAAAGATGAAAACAAGATGCCTGATACAAGGGTGACTCAGGATAAGGCCAAATCCAAGGGACAGACCAAGCCAATGGAAGTTGCCCCTATCCAAAAGAGGAAATACAAGACCAAATCGGCTCGCCCAGTTGATGATGATGGGGAGGCAGGACCCTCACAGGCAGCTAGTCCAGAGCCAGAAATCATCACTGAATCCCTATCGTATAACAACCTCCGGAGCTTACGTGCAGACGTTATTCGTCGCCCAGAGGAGCCCGTTCTGGCCTGGATGATCCGAGTTTGGGACTCTACGGGTGATGCCATAAGCCTTGATGGTGGTGAAGCACGGTTCTTGAGGTCTATTGCCCAGGATGTGGGTATCGAGGAGGCGTTTGTGAGGGAATCAACGCCCCTGTCTCTCTGGGAACGGCTGCTGAACAGTGTGAGGGAGAGGTACATTTACAGAGATTCCTTGCAGACAGAACATTATGCAAAGAATTGGAAGACGATTGAGGAGGGGATCCTGCGCCTGAGGGAAATGGCACTGTTGGAGGTACTGTTTGGAAGAGATGGGCAACCTACTAATGACCCTGACAAAGTTAAATGTACACCACAGATGTGGTGGAGCTTCACACGTATGGGGCCATCTGCACACGTCAGTTACCTGACATCACTGCAGGCTGGGGAGAAACGAGAGCCAGTGGCATCTGTAACAAACAAACTTCGGTTGTATGACAGTATGATCGAAGGACCACTACAGGCCCGCATTTCCACTGTAGAAACACTGATTAATGACCTCAAGGCACTAACTACAGACGTGAAAGATAAACAGGAGAAACTAAAAGAGAGGATTGAGGGAAACAGTTTCCATATGGCACCAGTGAGAACCAGACGCCCCCCAGCCAGAGAGAGCAGACAGACCTCATGAACCGACTTGTGGTGTTTCCTAGTTGACCAGGGAGAAGACATGGGACGGTGGGACAGGAAACCTACCCGTGCCCTGGCAGCCCGAGTACAAGAGTTGAAAGAGAAAGAAAAAGGAAAGCCATGAAAGTGAGTGCAGTACCGGTATCCCGTGGGCAGGGATCTGACCCGCTGGAAGGTACCTCCCGTCAGTATTCGCAGAAGAAAAACTGTGATGAGCAGGATGAAGACCAGTATTAGAGGGGCCCTGCCTCTAGCCAGGTAGAGGCATGGGACAATTGTGTCTGTTGGACTGTGTGGATCAGATGGCCTGGCACGTCAGACCCACAAGAATACCGAGCTTTGGTTGACACTGGCGCTCAGTGCACGTTAATGCCCTCAGGATGTGTGGGACCAGAGACTATTTCCATTTCTGGGGAACACAATGACTTGTGGTTCATTGTCTTCTCATAAGAACTTGGTATTAACTTGTAAATTCCATATACGTACAAAGAAGAAAAAGAGAGAACAAGTGAGGCTGTATCACATCTCTTGAAAAAACCCTGAGTCTTTATTACTTCCTCTCCCTGCTTTCTAAAATACTTTTAATCTGAAAATTGTGGAAGCTGAGATCATGCCAAGGAAAATTAGAAGAAACATAACTGGACAAGGTCCCTTGAGAAGGTGTTTTAATTACCTGCTGCTGTGTGACTGCAAAGCCTTCCACGTCTCTGCAGCGGAAAAGGTATCACTTGCAAGAACGAGACTTCACTTTCTTAGAAGCATGATGGAGATCAGTAGTAGTCAAGTGGTCATTATATCAGTGATTTGCTCTACAAAGTAAGAGTCCAGCATCTGCGCGCTTTTTTTTTTTNATCCTTTTTTTTTTTTTTTTTTTTTTTAAGTATACTGCAGGAAAACAACTGCTACATTGCTTTATTCATGCACGGTCTTTGTTTTATTGTGTTATAAAAGCATTGATTGGTGAGTGTATGAATGGTTTGTGTATGGGTGTGTGCATGGGCATGTTGAACACTAACATTGTGCCTCAATGTTCTGACTTTTGCTGATGACACTGTGTGAATAATGTCGCATCCCTTGAGCTGGATGTAGAGACATATACCACACACTTAGCTAGCGCAGTGGATGGCCTCTGCAGTGTCTCAAAGAAAGCTCATCCAGCATTCAGGAATGCATATCCCTGGAGCTGGTCATCACTTTACAGTCAACCTTACCCAAGCTTCTGCCACATAAATGATGGGCATTATGGTTTTTAACTGCAGAGCTGACTCCTGTGCTTTGTATACTGAAGGTTCTGGCTTTTACCCTACGTATACTATGAGGGAGACTGCATACCTCCTTTACTAGTGTGATTTATGGCCACTTTTTGATTTAGATTAGAGTAACAGCTTTCAGTAAGCAGAGAATAGATAGGTGACTTTGAGATTATAAGGAAATTATTTCAAGTGATGTCCATCAGTGTAACTCATCTGTTGGAAGAGCCAGGCCAGGAGAGGCTAGAGGATGTGGGTGTTTTTTCTAAGCCCACCCAGGATTGTCGGAATGAGCTTAGGTATTGCTGTGGTTAGGATGGTGTCAGGGAATGAAAGAGTTGGGAAAGGAGATCTGATGGTACTGGGCTTCTGTAGCCACCTGCTATTCATCTAGGGTTTAGTGAAGGCTCCTGTTTGTCACTGTCTGGAGTGCAGGTCAGCTGTCTCAACTCAACTGTCTGTTCTCTCCTGCTCCTTCAGTCTGAAACACATCCAAGTCCTCAGCAAAATGCTGTTAAAAGCAGAGGAGAAAAAGCTGTAATATTTTCCTCCTATCAGGCCATCTTCCTGGTGTTTTTCTTAGGAGGGCACATTTTGGTGGTTGGAGGCTGTAATCTCCTAGGTTTTACTGTTCCCCCCCTCTGAAAGAGCTTCTTACAACAGGACCTAATACATCCGTGTTCTTGGTTTACACCTGGGTGTGCTGATTGAATTAATTAGATCATTCAGTGTGTGTGTATACATCTGCTTCATCAACTGCTGGTGACTTGCAGAAATTTGTTGCTGCCTACCATGGATTTTAAAAGATGGATCTTGAACAAATAGCCAGTCATCATCATGGCTACCTGATGTATTTCTTCTTCACTATGTACTGTCTGCTTCAGAAACTGCAGTCAACCCCCTGCTATTTTGCTCTAGATATCTCTTTCTTTCTCTACGTTTACTTGCAAATGGGTGTGTTTAAGCATGTGTTTAAATTTCACTGCTTTTATGTCTCACTGTCTGAGAATGAGAGAGGAAGATAGGGAGCTGCCAGTGAGGAAATTGTGTCTGAAAACTAGAAGAATGGAAATAGTGAGAAGCCAGGCACATTTTTAGAGAGCAGCAACGGGGGGAAAAAAATCCTAATACACATCTTAATGTCCTTAAAAGTCTTGGAACCCCAAGTGGAAACTAACCCCCGGTGTGCACGTGTACAAACAATCTGAATATCAAATTCCAAGTTCTCTAGGGATTGTACAGTGCCCATGGCAGATTTTTCAAAATGTATAGGAGTAATGACTTCTACTGGACAGGGTGTAACATTGGTACTTTCAATATAACAAATTGTCTGGTCCAGAGAGCAAAATATTCCAGGAAATGGTCCAATTGTATACTCATAATAAATAGATCACTAAAGCTTTGGTGGCATAATTAGATGTTCAGGGCAAAAGGTAAACACTAAACTCACTATAATTGTTGAACTGTCAGTCATGGGTGTCATGGTCTAATCTATGTTGTAGAACAGTTCTCTGTGTTGTAGAACAGTTCTCTGTCACACTGCCTTCTTGGAAATGGGAGACATCTTTTGTAATACCTCCTGTTTTAACTCTGACACTTCTCTTTACTGCCTTAAAAACTTAAGGAAAAGTTTTGGCTCTGAACTTGCACGTTTGAACTCTGGTAATCTTCACTGATACAATGTTTGATATTAGGATGTAATATTTCTGTTGGTGGCATAGAAACATATCCTTTTTTCTGCCTTAGTCTCCCAAATATGCCAACAGCATCATGGAATGCATTAGGCAGAGCCATGCTGGCAGGTAGAGAGAGGTATCCTTTTCTTCTGCTCAGCCCTATGAGTCTCTGTCTGCAGTGCTTTGTCGAGTGAGAGATGGACACACTGGAGGAAGTCCAGTGAAGTGCCATGTAATTTATTAAGGATCTGGAGCATCTCACATGAAAGGAGAGGCTGAGAGAACTGCAGCTGTTTAGCCTCAAGAATGTTTGTAGGTGTCTTGTCATTATGTGTAAATATTTGATGGAAAAGTAAAGAAGACTCAATGGGCACAAATTGAAATACAAAATATTCCATTTTCACATAAGAAAAGCTTCTTTACTGGGAGGATGACCAAATACTGCAACAGACTACTCAGAAAGGTTCTGGAGCCCTTGTTTTTGGAGATACTCAAAACCCAACTGGATGTGACCCTGAGCAACTTGCTTCGGTTGACCCTGTTTTGACTCAGGAGGGATCTCTCAAGGTGTCTTCCAACCTGAACTATTCTGTGATTCTGTGCTATGTGCAGGCCGACAAACCCCAGGAAAAGCCTATAGGAAGGAACGTCAGGCTACTGTTGACTGTTATCCTTAGTCTGCTGTCAGGATGAAATAAACCTGGCAAAAAGAGCTTGGAGCAGGGAGAATGGGACTGTAGTTGCTAACAGAGTTTCAGAACAGTTTAGAATCATAAGGATTCTCTAAATTATTTGAAAACTGTGTTTACAGGATATTATCTCTTCATTTTATTTTCACTGAAGTTCATTCAAAACTTCTGTCTTTTAGATAGGATAGTAAACTCTAACTCTCAAGAAATGTCAAATTAGAACTTAAAGGATAGTTAGTTGCATTTACAGAGAGATTTAGGATCACAGAATAATTCATGTTAGAAGGGACCTTAGGAGGTCTCTACTCCAACTACCTTCTAAAAGCAGGGTCAGCTGTGAGGGGAGATAGAGTACCCCAGTGCTTTATCAAGTTGGGTCTTTTAAACCTCTGAAGATGGAGATTGCACAGCATCTCTGGGCAACCTGTCCCAGTGCTTGACTGTCCTAATATTCAAAAAGATTCTCCAGTCTGAATTCTTTTGCTCTTCAGCTTTCTTGGTTTTAGGTGAATGAAAGTATTAAATAGGTGCTTTTTGGGGTTTTCAGGGGTATATATGCAATCTAGATCCCTTCTCTCTTGAGCACTTCTAGAAGTCCCCCATGGCCCTTATTTTATTTTGAAATATGGAACGGCATCTGAAAATCTTACCCAGTGTCCCCTGGGCTTAATAACTTTAAGAATTTGGACAATTGAAACTGAAATATCTTCCCTTTCCAAAATACTGACTTTATTATGTTTATGAGCGATGATTTAGGATTTGGAGGGTCTCTGATTTACAGGAGGGTGTGTCTGGTGAAATATAACTAAAGCATTTCTTTTTAAGCATTTCCTTCCTTTAACTTTCTTGATAATGATATGGTAAGATCAGCACTAGAGCCATAATTACATGAAGTTCACAGAGAGACGAAAGATCCAGAATTCATTTCATGCCACCTAACACATTTCCAAGAAAATGCCTCAGTAAGTTGTTTTAAAAATGCAGAGAAAATTTATGTGTGGAATCTTAAAAAACATTGCATCTGTGTGTATCAATCAGGCTTTATTTCTGAATAATGTTTAAGGTAGAAAACCTCACAAGTCAGCTCCAGTAGTGTATATTTTCTCCAGTAGCATATATTTTCATGTGTGACAGGAGCTACTTTGGTCATGATTGTTACTCTAACCATAACTGCCTTTTTTTTTCCTTTGTGGCAGTGTTTGCTTTTGCTCTGTCCATTTCTTGTTGTTCCTAATAACAGCTATTTGCCAAAACAAATGTATGTGAGTGATAAAAGCCAAGAAGAGTGTCTGTTGGACCACAGGAAATTTCCTGGGCAGGAAGAGATCTTAGAACTTCCTGTGAAGCAGAGCATTGTGGGTCTCTTGGCAGAAGTCCCTTTACCACATCTGCAGTTAACCAGAAGAGGATGGAAAATAGTCGGCACTGCCTTTTGCAGTCATATAGTTCAAGAGGAGATCCTGAACTAGACTCTTACAAAATCCACAGCATAAGCTGTGGTAAATCAGAGTGCGTTTGCAGATGATTACTCACAAAAACAAAGAAAATATGAATGGTACAGAATTTCAGGCCATCTCTGCTCACACTCCCATGCTTCGTGCCCACCTAATAGACTAACTTGGCGTACATGGGAGTATACCAAAGTTTGATGATGCTAGAAAGAGACCTCTTCAAGCTTGATACCCTATGCCTGAGAATGAAATGTGTGGTTTGTACTTGCACTTTTTCACCATGTAGACTTGTACCTTGCAGGATTTATAAGACATTGCTAGTCAGCCTGTACTCTCCAACAGGATTTTCCTGTGTCAGTACTGTCCCTGCCTTAGGCTTCCAGGTAGTTACTTCCCAGGCAAATCTTTAGGCAAGCCATATCCCATGTGCATGATGCCAGAAACTTGTGTTAGCTGCCAGATTTCCAGCATGGAAGACCCTTCTTTTTGAGTCATCTTTATTTTTGCTTATAGCAGATGTGCATCTCTTTTCCCAGCTCTCTGAAACAACATGTGCAGGGGGCAGGGGAACTGATTCTGAAGAGAGGAGTGAGGAGACAAAAAATTAGGGGGGGTACAGGATGCTAACATAAAATGCTATAGTAAAAAGGAAGGGAAGAGACAACTAGATAATAGGAGGAAATTAGTGTAGTTCAAAGGGCAGAAAGAGTAGGGGACAGAAAGAAAAAGAAACCAAGAGCACAGGTTTTATAAAGAGGGAAACTGGACAGTCTGAAGACAAATGTATTTTTTCTAACAGTATGTACAGAGCATGATTAGATCCTACACAAGAGGGAATTTGTGAGTCAGGGGGTGTCAAAACCATTATTAGGTAATGGCAAAGTGAGCTTGTTAGGGACACTTGGCAGTTCATCCTAGACTGCAGTCTCGACTTACTCTGTGATGACAGTCACATGTCCTCTGCCTGTAGCCAGTCCTTGACCTTGCTAGAGAAGGCACCACAGAAAGTGCCACTGAAATGGTGCTTGAGGTGGTTGTTTGTGCTCCCTGCAGCCCTGTGTTAAATGTGGCATTAAGGCTGTTGACTCTCTTCAGAGAAGTCAAATAGAAGCTGACTGTAACATTTGAACTTCTGCCTTGTGAGCCAGACTTCAGTATAATGGTCTCACTTGTTATTTCTTCACCTCTCAGCGTGGTTCTCCTCACAGAGTTTGGGTCCTGTGACCTAATGCCCTTGCCTATGGTGCTTCAGCATTTGAGTTTTTTCTTACAGCTGTTCACTTTTCTTTCATACCAAGGAACTCTTTGTTTGCTTACTAAGTGCTTCCCCACAGGAAATTTCCTGTGATGGAAAATTCTGGGGAAGCTTCCTGTCAGAGGAGAGGCTGCAGGGGACAGATAACGAAGACATTTGAGACTGCAAACTGCAGCAGCTGAGGAAGCATTGTCACCTGGCTCTTTCTACCACAGGAGATTGGGCAGCAGGAAGAATCAACCACTGTCTTGAGTGACCTGGGGTTGATAAGACAGGGGAACTACTCCTCTCATATATAATGTTGTGATGCTAGTGCTCCTTTCTGACCCTATTGACATCACTGTAAAGATCAGTGCAAGACTTCAGAATTGTCAGTCTGTCAGCCCAGGGGTTTGCCTGCACCATCAACCATACTTTGAGCTTCCCTCTCACTAAGGTATCTTCTGCTCTTCTGCTTTCTACAATGTCCCATTCAAATCTTCGAATTTTTTCCTCTGCCCTTAAAATACGTCAGCATTCCATGCTGTCTGCTGAATTCATCTGTACCAATGATTTTTACAATTCCTCACACAAAAGTTACTCATTACTGGTAACATTCTTTAAGCCTCCTTGTTGGTAGTATTCATCTTCATTTGTGATCTGTTGTCTAAATACTGCCTTCACAATGGGGTTTGTTGCTTGCATTAATTCTTCTGTAGGTTGATTTATCCCAGGAACCTATGGCAATTTTTTGCCAAAAGATGGAAAAGAGAACAGTCTTCCAGGCATTTTGACCTTAATGTTCCTGTTTCTCTTCAGAGCTCAGCCTCTTGAATCTGGTGAAGGCATTTCATTTGCTTCATTTCTTTTCTGTTTGTCTTATTTTAAAAATTCAGGTTCAGATCAAATTAAATTGAAGTCCAGACCTTTTTAGGTCCACTCCACCTAGACTAGGAAAAGCAGATGTCTTAAGCTTTTAGTTTTCAATACAGCATAATTTCAATATAACCTTCATTTAGCCCATTCAAACTGCTCAACTGTTGCGGTTTGATTAATGGACTTGACATAAATGTGTGCAGGCTGGCCAGCTGGTCCAGCCAGCCAGTCTTTGGGTTGGTGAGATTGGCCATCTGGCTGTCATTTCTTGGATAACAGGGGACCCCAAATTGCACGTGCTGCTTCTCAGCTATGGGGCAGACAGGAATGAGGCATTGCTGTGTCTCAGGTCTCCAGAGAAAGAAGCAAAGAAACAGCTTCAGGGTTATAGTCAGCAGTCCCTATGTTGTGTTGGTAAAAATGACAGGCTTGTTTTCTGGGGTAGGTGGTTGAACCACTTGTTTATCGGGTTTCCAGACACTTCCCAGTGTAAGAACTTGTGTTTGATAGTTTGTCTGTGTTTTTAACTGCTGTGGCTGGTAATTTCTTTTCCGGGACAGAGACCAATACATCATTGTTGAACTCTCAAAATGTCTAATGCCATAAGTTCTGGAACAGACTTGAGGGAAGAGAGGTTGTCTTTCCTGTGTGCTCAGTACTGCACTGTTGGGCAGTGTGAATGGGAGAGAAGTCTGGCTGTTCACAGGCAACAGTGAGAAGGCAAACTTGGGGTGGGGTAGGAGGAAGAGCCTGGAGCAAGGAGGCTGGTCAGGGAGATTGGCATTGCACACTGGCACAATTAGAATTCAAGAGAGATGGATGTGAAGTTGAGCTAGAAGGACGGATTTCTTAATCTAGCCTTCGCTCCGCTGTCATGTACATAGCTGCTGCTGCATAACTTGCTGGAAAAACGAGTCAGGGTTATGGCAGGGTGTCTGATGCCCTCCTGACAGTGTTGGTTCCTATAAAAACTGATGGTCTATTCCTGCTGCTCCCACTTGTCCCTTTGGCAAAAAGTGGCAAAGGTCTGTGGGTTGAATGTAAAAGTGTTAACCCTCCTCCTGCTGACCCATTCAGGTGTCATTATGATGCTATGATGGAATTTCTGCAAGTTTATTTCACCATTACTGATACTTAAAAAAAAACAGAAAAAAAGTTACACTCAATATATTTATTCTGCATTATAGCTACTAAGGTTTTAAGGTGAGGAAATATCAGAATTAACAGTGCTGGTGTGGACATTGATCCTTCAATTACATGACCTTTGCATATGCATCAAACACATGCAGCAAAGTCTTGACTCTAGGGGCTGCATGAATAATTTTACTAAATGCTGATAAAGAGGAAAGGGGGTAAGCCTTAGTCAGGAGAGAGTATAATTGCAGGATAAAGTTGTTAAGTCTACAGGGACTCTTGATCTGCCCACTGATATCGCAGCATGAACTGTGTTTTTGCAACTCATAGGTTGTCAGTAACCACATCAGCTTTGGTAACTGCAGCGGCTCTGTAATGGTTGTCTTGAAGAATAGGAGAGTTTCTTCCTGTCTGCCTTCAGTACGTGTGGGTACTCTTTGGTACACAGAAGTGATTTGTACCAAATCACAGAGGAGGCCTGCAGCTGAAGTTGGGTTTTCCTGGTTCCTTGACTGATGTCTTCCTTGCTAGAAGCATCCTCCTTTTCAACATTGCAAAGACCTACTTTCTCTTACATTCATATTTAATATCTCTGTGGCAAATAATTTACCTGTTTACATGGGGTAGTACAGAAGTATTTATTATATTTTGAGCAGTCTGTAATGTAATTTACCAGATGAAAAAAATGAGGAGAAGAGCCAGCAGACATCCAATACGTGCTTTGTAGGCTGGAGCTGGAGGATTTGGAAATTAAACTGGTGGCAATGCAAAGGTGGCTAAACAGAAACACATACTATCAAACTGGAAATGCATTTGTGAGAAGACTTGTAGTTAATATCATTCAAATCATGAGTAAATTCTTCCATTGA
This sequence comes from Oxyruncus cristatus, assembly GCA_013399855.1. Taxonomy (NCBI): domain Eukaryota; kingdom Metazoa; phylum Chordata; class Aves; order Passeriformes; family Cotingidae; genus Oxyruncus; species Oxyruncus cristatus. The sequence goes on along the minus strand of VXAY01002964.1, from coordinate 57,449 downwards.
GTAGTAAGCTTTGGGTTAAATTCCTGTTAGGTCCAAAGATGTTTTGTTCAGAGATCTGCATAGTAGGGTATGTGCTTGTAAAGTGTTTGTCATGCTGTGGAGATAGACATAAGCTTCACATGTACTTGGACAAACTGTGTTAGTGCGCCACGGTTAGTCGAGGATAAAGCACTGTACTTTTCATTCAAAAAAATGTAATTTTGTTTTAATAATTTATAATGCTAATAATGCACTAGGAAATTTGTGATATATTGTGTAAACATAATAAAGTATTGGGAAAACTCAAGTTCACTACAGATTGGCTATTAAATATTTTCAGTGAAGTTAAACAGCTCAAGGCTGCAAAAAATAACCCAATTGGCAGATTAATGAACTGAGAATTCACACCGTTAATTTGTAAATATTGTATATAAATAGTAAAGCTCAGAAGTGAAGTCATTAATAGACCTTGTCTGTCAGTAAACTTTCTTTTTCACATTTTCTTTAAAACAAGTTATTCTAAGAAGAGGTCAACAATGTATCATTTGTATTGTTATTCCAAAATATTTTCAGTTGGACAAAAAAACTTATATAACTGGTTATCAAACCTCTTCTCCTAACAGTTATGGAAAATTTTGCTTGCCCCAAAATCTGTCTTACCTCAAAACTCAAAGCCGACCTTACAATAGGTGTTATGAAACCGAAGCACTGAAGAGAGGTTGTATCTTGAATGTGATGGATCAATGCCAACATTGAAATATTCTGAGTTTCTTCCATTTTATTTCTTCAGTGGATCTGATTTTGCATATTCAAACAAACTTTGCTTGGGTCTCACCATTCTACTGTAAACTCTAGTTTTTGATTTTTCCCTCAATTAATGCCTTTGGAGACCAAAACGCTGTCTCCTATAGCAAAAGCCATGGTCTTACCCTATCATTTCTGTTTTGTTTAGCTGGGGATTTGGGAAAAAAACCCAATCAAACGCATCCTCTTAATAGATCTGCGTAGAGATTACAATCCAAGGAAACTCTGTGGACAAAAATAACATTTCTCTTCTGTTTGTGCATTGCCAAGTACACTGAGGTCCTGGTTTATGATTTCAACTGAGACAGTACAATTATTCAGAGTAGTAATATAGGCCTACTGAATTAAATGATGAAGATCATTTGATTTCAACTTGGAGAGCATGTCCTGGCCCTTCACATGGACCAGGGCCTTATTATATGAGCTGCTGTAGTTAGGGAAATAACTGTGTTCTGTCGGTACAAACAGAGCATCAGGCCCACTAGTTTAAAGATACTAGATATTTTTAAGCTGCCATGAAAAACAAGGCAAGGGTTTGTGTTGTTAGGAAGAACTTCAAAATGTGTCCAAATTTCAGCATAATCTTTTTCAGAGTAAAAAATTTGGAATTGAGGAGACCCTCCCTCCCCCTCCATTTAAGAATGTGTATTTAAAAAAAAAAAAAACTAAGAGAAGGACAGCTTTTTCAGCCCTTTCTTTCCATGGATGGCAGCTATCCAAGTGAGACGTCTAACCAAAATCACTGGAACTGCTCAGAGGAGTATGGGTTAACCCATGCAGCTGAGTGTCTTGTTTATTACTTCAATGTCATATTTACTTACATTGATGCATGTTGGTATTCAATCCACTATTTATGAGGGTTGCTTTGCAATTTTACATTTATCTCAATTTTGACAATACAGGTATGAAAATTGCCTATACTTCTGTTTAGAATTGCTTTTAATTTGAGCAAATTTCAATTACTTTAAACAAAAGTAATTAGGAAGCTTTCTTTTAAAAGCAGAAAAAACCCCACACAGCCACTTCGACTGAATGTGAAAGGAACTATACAGAGAAAGCAGAATTCTTTTTGCACTAACAGCACAATTTTCTTTATTTCATATTGTATAAGTAAGAATAGAGTTACCAGAATGTACACCAACTCTGTACAAGAAATAAATTAGTAAGTGTATAATAGAATGAATATTGTGATAACTACAGATAAGGTTTTCACAGTGCTCCTCTGACACATGGAGAAATGCCTGAGAACTTAGGAAGAGAGAAAGAAAAAGAAGAGGGGAAAAATATATGCAAAGCCACTTGGATAGAGTTATGCAAATGACCTTATCAGGGCAAGTAAAAGGTCTCTCCACCATGCCTGACAATTAGGAAATAGCAGCTATGGACATCCTCAACTCCCTCTTAGGAGATGCAGCTTTAACCCGCGATGCTGGCAACCATACTGTGAAAGGAGATTAAAAATTGTCTCATCTTTTATGTCTTTTTAAGAGGTTGACAGAGATATTAAATGAATCCTGAACAGGATAAGCACCCTGATGGTATCCCAGTACCATTTTCACAATTTCATATGGGTTCTGGCAAGCAGGGAGTAAAGAAACCAGTGGGCTTTGACAGGGGTACAGAAATAGTCCCAGATTTCTTTGAAGGCACTGGTGTCCCTCCATCCTGAGTCCCATTGTGAAGTGAGAAGGAAAGAAGAAACACTTCCTGATGTTCAGCCCTAGTCAGCCTGCCTAGTCAAGGTGTGCTGCTCTCTTTCTCTTACCTCTTATGATTAAATGCACTCTCACAGTTGGTTGAGCCAAAGGGAAACACAGGAAAGCAGCGTCTAATCTTACACAGATTTTTCCAAACAGCGAAGTGTGTCAAGATTCATGATGTGTTTTGGTATTTAACACAAAAGGAAACCATTAGGTTCAAAATTAGCAATATGAACCTTCTGATACTCTGAGAAACTTTTCTTTCCCTTTTAGTGCCTTGCATACTCTTAGGACTGCAGCTAAATTATTGAGATTACGAATTACCACTGATTTTCCCAGGAGATGTGGACATGCTTTCCAAGGTGTTTTTAAAACCTTGAGCAGGCATTAATTGGTCAGTTGCTTAAACTTCAGCTGGGTGGATTAAATTAATGGTCAATAAGACATGTTCATGAGGATTTTTCATAGCTAGAGTTTGACTCTGCCTCAGTTGTGTGGAGGCAACCAGAGGTTCCAATCAGATGAATGGGTTGACTGAAGTGTTAACTCTAGATTGGGAGTACACTCTGATGGTACATCCAGTGTACTGATGCTGCTTTATTGAAGTCACTGCTTCCCAGGCTTAAAAGATAACCACATGAGTAGCATTACTTCAGCAAGAGGACAAAGACTGAAAAAAACAGTGGGATCTTTCTGTCATGCAAAAAGAAGAACCCAAATGATTTTGTCTTCCTCTCCTTATCCCCATAGTGAGAGAGAGAATGTCCTGAGGAATGTCTGAGGAACCCAATTTAGTGGAGATTAACAGTCACCAGAAGTGTGTGTGCATTGGTGCTCCCAGGCTCTGGGACCAACCAGACCCCTGGGGAAGCTTCAGGGAGAGCCATTCCTCAGTACCAACATAAGCTCTGAGCCTTGAAGATCCTTTGTGTTGCATGGAGATGGAGGCTGTGCAAAAAAAATTAACAAATAAACTCAATCAGTGACCTGAATTTGAGGAAGAACTAGAAATTGTGATGCAGAGGAACTGTGCTCCTGTCCCAGTCAAGGCCAACACTGCATCTGCCTCTCTGAGCAATACAGTCCAGGCACTGTGTTCATGTGTGTATCTTTGGCAAAAACAAAACAACGGAAAAGAAGCTATGTCTTGCTAAATGCAGGTGCTTTGTGTGCAGCTTTGGGCTAAGTTCTCTGCTGATTTGGTCTCTGGTGTGAAAATCCCTTCCCTGGATACAAAACTGAGGAGGCAGAAAGATGCGCAGATACACAGAAAAGTGTTGGCATGCACTGTTTTGGACTCTGGCCTTACCAATGTGTGTCTCAGTCTGTTCTTCTAGATCCTGTTTTTGTTATTAGGTTTTCAGAACTTCTTTCTTTAAGAGCTAGTTCCTGTGTGGAGTTTTAATGCTTCTTACTGAGAACAACTTGTTTCTCAGTATGATTTCTCCAGGTTAGCAACTGTTATAATTGCTGCAAGGATGCTGTGTAGCAATGAATGGGAGGCAGTGAAGTGACAGTTGATCTGCATGCCAGCCCTTCTCTTACACACAGAGGCTCACTTAGAGTTCTGCAAGAGAAGGGGGAAAGGCAGAGTTACAGTGCTGTGGTTTGTTTTTTTTTTGTACAATGCATGTTGCTCACTCCTTGTTTTCTTTCTGATAACACCAAGGTATTTATGTGCAAACAAAAGGTCCTCTTGCCGACTCAGCCTCCTCCTCCTATCTGATTTTGTCAGCAGAGTTGCAAAAGCATGACTGTGAGTGCTAAATGAATAAGGTTGAGGTTGGACTGAAAAAAGAAATACCTTCTTCACATAGTGTGCACACCTCGGGGTAGTGAAGGGGGGAAGAAGAAATCTAGAAAAAAATCAAAATCAGGCATCACGAAACATTTTGTTAAAAATTAATCACAGTGCTTTCTTTTGAGAATTAATCTTCGAGGGAAGTAGTGTTTCAGGACCAAAATTAACAAATTTGTTCAGAGCAGGGAAGAGACAACATTGAACAGTATCAACCTAAATATCGCCCATTCAAGATGCGTCAGAGAAAGATAGAAGAAAGAAATACTGTAATTTATTAAGGAATAAGCCAGTTCAAAAATAAAGCTTTTTCTGAATTACCATTGTTTGGTTATACAAACACCTGAATATCAAGGGTTTAAATCTTTTCTGAAATTGCATTCATGTCCTCAGAAACTCTGCATTGGTGTCAAACACGGAGGACTCTTGTTTTCATAAACACACAGCATTTGACTCCATATGTTGTGTGTTTATTATCTGCCAGAGTGGTGTAAGACATCTAGAGTTTGCAGATTTTTTCAGGGCTTCGTGGGAAAATTTTTGGCACTTTCCATTCCCTAATGTCATTTTGTGTGAAATTGCTGAAGAAGGCTTCTCCCACTCCTCAAATTAACAATGTGCCCATGTCTGCATTTCTGCACTGTGCTGTCAGTGCTAAACCAGTTGACCCCAGTCATGTGGTGAAAAGAACAAATCAAAATCACATTAATAAGCAAAGCATTTTAGAAAAGTAGTTTTGCTCTTGCAACTTGTTGAGAAGAAAGGATGTCAACTTGCTTTGCACTGATGTGCATCTATTAGCTTAGTAATTTCTGTAATGTAGGAATTATAAAAACAGGCATAAAGGGAAGAGCTAAGGCAACCTGAAAAGTTAGGTTAGAAGGTATCTTTTCTACAAAATATAGTTCACTATTCTTCCCTCATGTTCATGTTTGCTTCTTACAGTCTTACTTCTCCAGTCTGTCTTTCTACTCACTCTGCTCCATGCTGTCTCCTGCTCATAGGCATGCACACTTTGATCCTGAGCTTGAGAGGCTTTTAAACTATGCAGTCCTGTTGTAATCTTGATTTTACTCCTGTGCTCTGTTTACCAAGAAATCTCCCTTACTCTGATCTAATATTGAGCAGAATTTCCAAAAACAGCTTTCATGGGTACTTGTTTGTGAGACAGTCAGTTTAACCAAAGAGAGGATATCCAGGCAACTGTTTGCTAGTAGGATAGAGTATATTGCATCAGAGATGCTCAGCTTCAGGCAAGTCCAGGCACAAGACAAGTAGGTCCAAATGGTGGATTTTAAAAATTATGTTCCAACTTTTGCAAGGTGGTTGTGAGTCAGTCTTCCCAGGAGAGCTAAAACTTGAGATGATTTGGAAGTTATGATACAAAAGAATGAAGGAAAACTGATTTGGACTTTGTAAATCAAGCAAGTCTTGAAGCATTGGAAGAATGGAAGAGAAATTACTTCATGGAGACACCTCTGTTACTTTCCTGATTTCACCATCATTGTGATGGAGTTTTTGTGAATGGAAGTGGTGCGTGAACAGACAGACCTATAAATCTGGGTTTCTGCAACAGATAAGATATCCTTCACAGAGCTGACTGAAATTAGCCAACATACTGGGAAGCACTACTAAGAAAATTTTAATTAGACAACTTGGTGAAAAAGTATTTCAACTCCGTTTTCACAATATTTATACCACCTGGCACAACTGTGAGCCATGTAAAGAAGCCATTAGATGTTACTAAGTATTTCTGTCACAGGTGGTATCATTTGATTTTTTTTCCCAATACTTATTCAGGTTGCTACACCCTACCTCTTCAAAAGAGGTGGCACTGTTAGTGGGACTGAGAGGGGTTTCTCACTCCTCCCTGATGTCACAGCTCCACAGCCAATCCCAGCTCAGCTCTGGGACTCAGAGCTGCAGCACATGGCGCCACTCTCAAAAGACAGGGTCCCCTTTCCCCTTGCACGTTTGCAGTAGTTTGTTTGCGATAGCAAGCACAGGGATAGCCATCCTTGCTGTGGGAAAGGAAGGGTGGAAAGGACAGAAGTCCTGAAGATAGCTTCACTGATGGCAAGGTCCACTAGGTGTACTTGCACAATAGGTTTAAATGGTATTAAGAATTGTGAATCTGTGATGATTCCAGTTATCCATCATTACTAGTAGGCAGTCTCTCCCACTGCACCTTTAGCATGGCAAGAAACCCAAAAAGCAGGATGAGAAAGAACCTCCTTGTGATTTATCTCATCCATTTGTTTTGCTTTTCAAAGCTTGATCCTTTACTGGAACTGTGTAGGTACATTATTTGCCTCTGTTGACACTGCAGTAATTTTTCCAGCCCTGGAAGCAAGCTTTTCTCAGTGACATCATCAGATTAAACTCAAGTATTTTAGTGTGGTGGTTTAAAGGTAAACCGGCAGGGGAAATAAAGCTAACTCAAGAGAGATTAAAAGTCAGAATGACAATTTAATGAAAATAATGCAATAAATGTAATTTTACAGATGAACAATTGGTTCCAATCCACCAAAAACCCGGCATGCTGGGGCACGGACAGAATGGTGTTCGTTGGCCCCCTTGCTGAGCCCCACGTGGGGGCCCTCTGAGTCCCAAAGAAAAGAGAGAGGAGAAAAACCTGTTGAGGCCAATGATGGTTGCAGTCCGGTTAGAAGTGGTAGTCACGGTCCAAGTGAAGGCAGTGGTTGTAATCCAAATTAGAGCAGTGGTCCCAGTCTGGATGAGGTTTTGGTCCTCCTCTCAATCCCACAAGTGGTCCCTAAGGTCTCCAAACCCCAAGATTATATCCCCTCCCCTTCCAGCAGCAATGTCCAGCCCCTTTTCCCAGGGCAGGGAGTTTCACAGTGGGTGATTGTGAGTCCTGGGTGTGAGGACTGCAACATCTCCTTATCAACAGACCTCTTAACACCCAGCACAGAGCCTGAGGGGTGGGGTGTGCTCTGGGCAGCTGCTGCAAATGGTCTATTGTTAAGCTTCTGGGAAATGGCATAGAGGGTATAGAATACACAGTTTGGGTTACACCCATGCAGTGATGAACTAGTCCCAGCTCTTCTAACTAGGACATTTAGCAAGCCCATGCATTATTTTCCACTGACATGACATATTCTATAACAATACTAGCTGAAGCATTTTTTTCCCTTCTCTGTTAACATCCACCTGTTACTCTTTTTGCAATTTGCCACATCCCTGCGAGTTGTGTTGACCTACCTGTTAGAGCAGTTGTGCTCTTAATCTGCTTAGAAAGCTGATCTGGCAGAAACCAATGTACACGTGTACTTAAATATATCTCTCATGAAGATCACAGCATAGCTCCTCCACCAACTGCACTGGCACATCAAAGTGATGGCCAGAAAACATTACTACAGTCAGCAGTGTCTGGAACACTACATATTGTCCAAACTGTCACTTAGAATGAGCTAGTTTGAAGGACACTGTAGTCATTGCAAACATCCCAGCACTGAAATAGAAATTATCATCTTTGTTCTAGCTCCTTCATACCAGACAATAAGAAAAAGGGATTCCAATATACCCAGTTCAGGAGAGGGGCTATCTCCTTCAAGTGCAGTACTCCAGCAATGCACCTGTGAAGCCAGATAGGAGAAACTAGAAGTGTGTATTTCTGAGATCTGAGGCTGTCATGGAGAGGCAGCCATAAGTCACACAAGTGTGTATCTCCACAGCAGTCAGAATTGTCTTAGTTTCACAGCTGACCAAGAGTTGGCTGAAGCCATAGCACTGACAGACCTCAGCATGAGCTAGCTGCTATGCTGAACATGCAGCATATGCTTATGCCCATGTTGTGTTTGGCACCTCAAGGACCTAGTTCAGATGACATCCTAGGGATGACTTGAAGTGCTGCAGCCATGCCTCTGACTGCAGGGTGCCACATGTCTTTGAGACACACAGCACAGTATCCTAGCTACAATCTGACTAGGATCTAACATGATTTTGCATGCTGTACCAATTAATAAATTTAATTTATTATTACTTGAACAGTATTTTCAAGTGGTCCCAAATAGAAGTAGTAGTGTCTCAACTTCATATGACTTACATAGAAATAATAAGCCATTTTTTTTGGGGGGGGGCCCAGTATGAGAAGTTAGTGGGTATGCTAACTAGCTTCAGAGCAAGCAGGAGTTAAATGCTGGAGAGGATGCAATTCTCAAGGCTCCAGCGAAGATAATCATGATAATTTATCATCTGATAATCAGAGAACACGCTCTTAATTTGTTCTCATTATCAATGTATTTCAAGCACAAGTACCTTAGTTCAAGAGGCCTTTCTGTGCACAAGTTGCACTGGAAAGCTAAAGGCTTCTGTGCAAATGTAATGCGGTTACTTCTCCTGCACAGATGATGTGTTGTAGTGCAGTTTGGAGTCCATCTCAGTGTCCTCCTTGTCCTCTGAATTTGGAAAAGGACCCCCAGCATCTAAAGCTGTTGTTTTAAGCACTTGACCTTTCTCTGGAACAGCAGTGTGTTCTTGGAGAAATTACTGACAGTTTGTAAGAGCTGCAGGGATTTGGTTCATTACGGAACCATGAAGAAATGAAGCTAAATCTGGAGTTTTTAATCATGTCAGGACTCTGGTTTGCAGCATCTTGGGAACAAGAAGTGTCTGCAGCATTCTAAGAGTGGGCTTTTACCTCTAAAGATGTGGTTTAGAACTAAGCACCCTATACAGTCTGCAGAGTTGTAATTTGCACCATTTCCATCAGTGATTCAATATTTAATGTCACCTGAAGGCAGGTCTTCACATAAAGATCAGAAGAACTTGTATGCTGGTGGATTGAAGCAGGCTGTTATAGCCCTCCTGCATTAGCACTCTGAAGGAGAATGCGTGTATAAGTAAGAGGTCCAAAAGCAAAACCAGCTACAGTAGAAGTATGCCATACTTTTACCATGTGCTGTTGGTAAATTTTTGTCTACAGTGATTTGCTTAATGGTTACAGGCAAAGTAAGCCATGATTCTGGCTGTGCTGCCAAAATCTGCAAGTACAGCTGCAGCTCACAAGTGTTGGAGCCTCAGTGCAGAGGAAGCCAACAGACAACATCTTGCTTTTGCGGCATAGACTGTTCTCTAGTGGAGCTGGCCTCACATTCCTTGGAAACAGCCTGGAAAACATGCTCTTCGTATATATACTCCCCCCTCCCCAGCTCTCACAGTCACAGTTGAGTTAGGAAACAAAGTCCCAGCCAAAATTCCTTATTGGAAAGGGACCCAGCTTCTTCAGGATGTGAGCCTCTGAGAACAAAATTTCCTTGTAAGAAAAAGGCAGCTTCTTAATACGGAGGATTACAGTGTCTTGCAGTTATTGGTGGTGTTTTGTTGGTATGTGAAACTGAGATTTCAAAACTTTCCACTTGATTCCGCTGTACAAAAAGCATTTACTAATCTCTCTCTTACAAAATGGCAGGATCCCTCTAAGTTTGCAGCCACTGGAAGATTGAGGTGACTTAGCTGATGGTAGGTTAAAGTGATAAATTGCTGAAAGTAACTATCTTAATTTTAGGCAAATGTATTCACTGCAGCTAGCAACGATTTCTTCAGTTTTTCTCATCTTTCAGGAATGTTGATCAGGTGCCTGAAACCTGAGCTTTCAGTTCCGTCACCAGTATTAGTGCTAGGTACTGTTAGCATGGTAATAATCTGGGCATCCTGCTCCACTGTACAACAATTAGGCAGCAGGCAAAAGACATAAGTAAAACCATATGTATGTCAAGGCTACTGAGATCAATTTATTTCTAATTACTTAAAAATCTTTAACACTCCAGCCAGGGAGCAAGGCCATATTGGGTTAAAAGAAAGAAACAGCACACATTGACAGTGCATTCTAGTATGGGGTTGGTTTGTTTACCTTAAAATTAGTGTTGCCAGGAAGCTTCAAATAATTGATATAGAGAGCAGGAAGGAAAAGTAGGTGTTAAGAGTGTAAAGATGCTCTGCATTGGGCAAATTGTAAAGAGGAGCAGAATAGAATTCCTGAATTCGATTCCTCTTATAAGAGATTTAGTGTATGGGCAGGCGTTCAATGACTTGTTCCTCACATCTGTATAACAGATATAACAATCTAATCTGTTTGCAGTTGAAAGGCACTGTGTAATGTAAATGTGCAAGTATTACTAAGTATCAGCAGTGGCCATAACCAATACAGAAAAACCATAAAGAATGTTTATTAGACCTGATTTTTTGACCTGCATTAAGGCAGATTGATTTGAAACAATAATGAGTTGCTGAGAAGAAAATTGAAGTTTTTATAATCCCTTGACTTCTACTGGCAAAAGTGTTTGCTTCTGGCAGCATTGTCTTTTGAGCTAGCTACTCTGTGACATTGTCAAGGCTTAGCTACTTTTGTTTAGGATATAGTTTTTGCACATACAAGGAAAAAGACAACAGAAGAAATTTCTTTCAGCTCCTTTTGGAAGGGAGCGGTAGGAAAGCAATGTCTGCTCCATGGACAATGGCCAAAAATTGGTTGAGAAGTCAGCAGTGGATTAAGACTATAACTGGGAGCAGATTGAAACCAACACTTCCCCAGTCCCCATTCCACTGCCACTGCTTGTGCTGCACAAACTGCTCTGGTAGGAATATCATAGTCACCTACCTTCTGCCTATTGGCACAGCATGGAGCAAAGAGAGGGGTCATCTGCAAGTTCTTTCCTTGTGTGCGGCAAATGTGGTAGCAGCTAAGCGGCTGTAGTCGGCCAAATGGCATTATGCTGTCCATGGCTCACTGAATTGCTGTTACACTCTGGCCTTCTCTGAATGTGGTATCCAGATGCAAATGCCAGCCTTCACCGTGCCCTGGAAGTAGACCCCTTGTGAGGCTTCTATGAAGGTTTTGCAAAAAACATGAAAGGAAGCTGGAGCTGTCTGCAGAGTTCTTGAAAGCTCTTGGACATGGCTTGGAATGAGTGCCCAAGAAAGCTGTTGGTCTTTTCTTCACCTCTGTGGTTGCTTGCTTCTTTGGTAGCTTTTTCCTTTCAGAACCTCAAACCCTGGCCACTCAGCTAACATACCAGCACCATTATCCAGACTGGTTTTTCCTGTCCTGGGTGCATTCTTTTTATCAGGCCACAAACTGCCAGTCAGCAGCAGGTAGACTGCTCCAGAATTATAACATTTTCTGTTTCTGACTGATCCCAAAATGGGGCAGCTCAGAGAGGATGTAGGGCTACATCCTAACGTTCACTCATTCTATAGGCTAGCTCTGTATGATTCAGTGGAAACAGAAGGGGAACAAGTGGCTGCTATAGGTCAAATATGGGTCTTTGAAGAAATTCAGCACAAATTGTCACATGAAATCCCTGGGGTTGCACTAGAGGCTTTATTCTGACATCAGGTACAACTCCAAGAACTTCAGGAATTGATCAGGAGTGTCCAGGGACTTTTCTGACTTGCTGGGGCAGGGGGTTTTAGACATAGCTGAGTAATTTGTCTGAGAGAAGTACTTCAGTTACTAACCTGTCTCTGCAATGAAAAAGGTTTGGCTATAAAGTGAGAAAGAATATGTTCTTCATTTTAAATTCTGTAGTGTGTGGCCTTTCCTATTTACACAGACTTCAGATTTTTAAGGGTTTTGTACTGGTGACTTCATCTGCAATCATTAATCAGTGAGCTGTCTCAGCCCAGCAAGCTAATTTAAAGTCACTCAGGTGCATCTGATCAGTAAATGCAAACCATGTGTAATGTCAGCAGGTGATGGAACATGGGATTTTCACTTCAGTTCCAGAAAGGGCCATAGTTGCTTCCAGGAAGCTGAGCTTGGCACTGGGTGTGGGCAATTGAAAAGATTTATTTCCCTGTATGAGAGCTTAGAGCTTGATCATTCTAATCGAGCATTTTCCAATCAATATGTTTCTTACAGACTTTCCAATGGCTGTATTAGGAAAGCAATTTTATTTATTTTATAACCCTCAAGCCTTAAGGTGTTTGGGTGTGTCAGCTTTCCAGGATCTGTGTACAGACTGTGAAAAGGGAAGGGATAGGTCACAGGGCACCACACTAGCAAAGTCAGCATGGCAGAAACCCAGTACAGGTTCACTTTGTTTCTGCAGATGTCTGCATACATGAAGGCCCCAGGAGCCAGCACAGAGCATTATGTGCACTTTTGCTCTACCTCTAATGCCTTGTTCAACAGGATAGCAGGAGAAATAAGCTTATGTCTTTTATTTTAGATTACTACTGAAAAAGCTGTTTCACCCTCTGTTCCTAGCAGTGTAGGAGGCTTCCAAGGCCTTTTCATTATGGTTACAGGCAGTTTCAGACCTTTTTAAAGGACATGCCAGCCTTACTTCTCTCTTCCTATCCATCACATAACTCCTCTGTTCCCTATCCAATAATTTGTTTGTCAGCAAGACCTGTAAAGGTGCATTTTCAGGTACTACCATGCATTTCCCTTGTACCAGTTTGTACTCACTTCCCAAATAATTCTCTCTGAGGATTAGCCAGGATTAACCTTTTCTTCATTTTCTACCTTTGCTTATCTCTGGACCTTGAAACTGCAGAGCCAGCTCTCTATAAAGGATGAGGCAATACCTGCAACCCAGCAGCAATGAATAGCCACTGCTTCTGCAGTACCTGGGTCAAGTGGCACCTGCTGGAAAGAGCAAGTAGTCAGGCACATCACTGCACACCAGATCTCTGTGACCCTACTGGTAACAGCAAGTGCACAGACCACCAGTGATACAGCGTTTATCCTGGGGCAGGGATACGTCTTCCACTTGTATGCCAACACAAGAGCAGTCCCAGAAGGCACTTACTTACACTGTCCATCTGCATGGGAACAGCTAAGCATGCCATAGCTTTCTGTCACCCATTTCCCTCCTCTGAGGAACTAGACAAGCTTCCTGAGAAAGCAAGATCCTTAACCTTCCTGCCTTTACCTCCCATAGCAGTGAGAGTTCTGAAGAGCTGCTGAGCACTCCGTTGGTTGGAGCCTGCGAGTGCTGGGCATGCCATGGATTGTTCTGTCAGGTTCGAGCATGATACCAGAACAGGGTCCCTGGCAGCAACAATCAGTACCTCTGAACAGGGAACCAGAGAGCAGCAGACCCAGCACCAGGGGAATATTGAACCACAGTCATTTGAAGAAGCTGTGCAGCATTTTGCACTTTAAAAGCATTTCAGATGTTAACTGGCAAAGCCCCATGACACCTCTTTGCATTTTGGTAGTCCAGCTTTTCAAACAAATATGTGAGAGAGGAAGGGAAGGTGCTCTAGGAGAAGGATTTAAATCTAATCATATGGGGGTTTTTTTCAGACTTTGTTGCCTTTACACAGAAATGAAGAGAAAAATACAACCTCTTGCCCCTCTCCTGCTTGACATACACCATCATACTCAGAGCCCCATACCATGCTTTATGGGACCATGGAAAAAATTTGTTAATCAGTAACAAAAAAGAGAGCATCAGTTCCTAAAGAGTTAGTTGGTAGCAGACCTTCAAGTCTTCTGAACTTCATCATCATTTTCCCACTAACAGCTCAAAATAGTGTGCTGTGGACAGAGCTGACCTCCTTCATGCTGCCAGTGATGATGCATCTGTCCCTGGGTATTCAGAAACCAGCTGCTGATTTGCATACACTGTCCCTTTGCTGTTTGCCCAACCATGCTAAGTAGTTTTTGGCATGGGAGTGCAAACAATTCTGTCTGCCCTGCAGAAAGCAGGGATAAATGAGAGGTCTGTCTTTACTCCCTTCTCATATCATCATCCTGCCTGCCAGGCAGCCGGGCGTAAGGGCGGAGAGCCTAGCTGAAGAGGAACAAAAAAGTTAGACAAAATTTACTGTGAATTGTGCTTCCATCACGCATGCTGTCGTGTAGCTGTGTCCTCATATCAAAACTAAAACGGAACAGCAGCTCTCAGTGGTACTGTATATCACATTTTGCATTGGATTTGTGTCTTCAGATTGTTCCAAAATGAGTCAAGGTGAAAACAGCCTGTGGTACATTATAGTTCACATTTTAGATGTATCTGTTACATGCACTGTACATAGCAACTTATACTGTAAAATACACACTTTGTCTTCCCAACCAAAGAAGGAGATGCTGAATATCAGTGTTTTGCAAGATTCAAGGTTGATTCAGGATTCTCTTAAAAACAAAGTTGTAACCCCACCAAAAGTCTGTGGTGAGATACAAATATTGTTGGCTGTGTAGTTCAGTGTGCATTAAGTTATACTAGGTGAGCAGAGTGCTCATCTTGTTCATATCTCTGTCTCTTGGTGTAAGTGCTAAACATGTTTACTGGCTACTTCAAAGTGTAAATTACCTCATCAGCCCCTCTCCATTGTACTTGGATTTGCTGCTTGGGAAAGAAAGGACCAAAGTGTGGATTTCTTCTGCATTCCGGATGGTTACCAGCTTGTGCCCTGCAGCATGAGAATTGATCATTCCCACCATTTATAAGGTAGCTAGTTTAACAGGTGTTAGAAACAGGATTTCAGGTGAGGAATATGGTGCAGAAGTAGATAATCTTGTAAGACACCAGTGCACCAGCCTGCGGCATTAGAAAGGTGAGCACGAATTTTGGTCCCTGTTTCATGCATAGGAAACTGTCAGCTTACAAACATGTCAATAAGTTACTGCATTTTACTCTGCTGGACTTGGTGCTTGGAAACTGACAGAAGACAGAAAATGCACTGAATCTCACAGAGCCAGTTTTAGATGGTTTACGCACCTTTGTATAACCTGCTTTCAGCTATTGAGTTCAAGAAAGTTTTGTTGTTTATTTTTACACTATACAGATAAGGAGGCCACAGTTGGGAATGCTTGCCAGATTTCAACCAGCGGAGCAGTGCCAGAGATGGGAGCAGAGACAGGTCTGACTCTCAGGTCAAAATTCACACTGTGAAGTCCTTGGCAACACGGGCCACCGAGAGGGCAGGCTGGGAGAAAGACAGCTTCCCTTGTATCTGATCTGCACCTACTGAAAGCAGCAAAACCTTCACACTGATTTCAACAGTCAGTTCATCAGGCAAAACTCTGCCCTCATTTTGCAACACAGCTCTCATTTTCGCCACTTCATTCTGCTTGGTAAATATCTTTGTTAGTTGAAAACACTGCTGTTAGCTTCTGCAGAGAATAAAGCTAGAGAGATAAAAAGAGCCTATTTTCCTCCACTGTGTGCATGAGACTAAAAGAAAAGATGGAGACGGGGAAATAAGAAACAGCATCCAAAGAAAAAAATAGTGTGAGTGGGATTAAGTTTTCTTTTATGGACAGTACAGGAAAGCATTTTCAGGACCTACTGACAGCAGTGTACACTGTGCTGTAAAATCCCTTCAGCTGCAAAGCCAACCCTCTCATGACCTTGTTTTCACAAAACCAAGTGGTTGTTTTTAAGAAAGGTCCAAGAAGGTGGCATACAAGTTTAGTAGATGCTGTACTGCACGTGAAAGAATTATTTTTTGAATGACAGTTTCTGAAGCACTTCTAGCAACACTGGTGTGCACCCCTGGAAAAGCCTCCTGTGACTGAACTGGTTCAGCCTCACAAAACAAATAGGCATGCAGTGGGGGCATGTGTTTTTGAGAATCTAACTTCCCAGGAAAGCAGCACTGCAGGAAGGGAGGGAAACAGGAGAAAAAGCAATCCATCTAGGAAAAAGCAGTTAACTTATTTTATAGCACCTTATGTCTTCCACAAAATGTAAGTATTTAATTATGGTGTCACGTCATGGATGGAGAGATATGGCTCATCCACCCACTCCTTTTAGTGACAGCCAAACTGAATTAGACTGGCTGCTTGCTGATTCTTAGTAATTTCAAGCCAAATGGTCCTAGGTCATACTGTTTTGCGGCTTTTCTCACAAGCTTAGACGATGCTACTGAAATCTAGTAGAGACCTGATTTGCAGTGTGAAGCATTTGGTCTATTTCAGAGTTACCAGCTCATGGCTTGTCCCAGTCTGACTTACCTGGCTGCTCCGATTGATCTAAACCTCTTTTTTAACACGGTACTTTTGTATTGGTTGAATGGATGGCAAAAGTACATTGTCACCGGCACATAGGAAATGTTGATCTGTGTTTGCACAGGGAGTGGTTTATTTATTACGTTGTTCTATATAAAGGAGCACACACCTCATGTGAAGTTATCATATAACTCTGTCCTTGTCAGCCGGATTTTCCCAGTGATGTTTTCTTTTGTTTCATGCCTCATCTTGTGAAGTGCACATCAGAAGTCTGATTAGATTTCTACACAACAGTTCTCCTTTGGTCAATTTATTACTTGCATGGCATGGCAAAGAGGGAGGCAAAAGAAACCACACTAGAGCATTTCAAGCACTCCTCAGATGGTCTTTTTTAAAACCCTTTTGTATGTTGTAGTGTGGCTGCATCATGTCTTACTTCTTTTTCTTAGCTACAGTCAGTGTGCATACTGCCTAGCAGCAGCCTAAGGCCTGTATTTTCTGCAGGAATAGCTCTGTATTCAGCAAAAGATGAATCTCATTCTGGGATTTCAGATGATGGTTTCCATGTCTCTGAGCAAATCTATACCTCACCTCAGTCCAGGCTCTTCAAAAAGAAAGGTCCTACAGAAAACTCTGACCCAAATAAGCAGACCCTAATTCATAGGGGGAATAGAATTTAAATACTTCAAAAATAAATAAATGCTGTGTGGCACATAATACAGTACAGTTGAAAGCCAGAGGAAATTCTTGCTACCACCATGCAGAGGTCCCTTCCTTAGGTCACCTCTGATCCTTTCTCAGGCATGATCTCAATTTCTTTTCTGACAGAGGTTCAGTTCTGTATGCAGCTGTGATTCTGGGACTTTCCAAAGCCATTGTTTGGGAATCTGGCATTGCAGCAGAATGCAATTCACTGCATGTTACCTCTTGCTAAAACAGAAAAAAAGAGTTGAAGAAGTAAAAACGAAACCAAAACAGTTGGTACAACTCTCCCGAGTTTCTTAGTGCTTGGTAGGAAGACGGTAATCAGATCTCAGAGAATGGTGTGCCAGGAAGGAAATTTCTTCCCATGTGCAGCATACAATCAGCCAGGTGCAATACAAGGAAGGGAGGTTCATCTTCCTCTGAAGCATAAGGTACTAGCTCCTGCCAGAGTCTGTGTATCCGAGATCTGATCAGATACAGCAAATTTTGTGTTCCTATGCACAGTGGGTAAGCTTTGTAGCAAGTCAAACAATGAGTCATCTCACCAATGGGGGAAAAAAAAAAAAAAAGCTTTTATCACCCAGTGCATTGGAGATAATCTCTCTACTTGGGTAATTTCCTTTTCTCAGGGGAAGGAAACTATTTAAATTTGTCTGTAGAACAGATATTGAATTGTCTTACCTCCAAAGCTTCTCTGCCTGGGCCCAATAAATGTAGCAGGCAAAATGTCTGTGAGTTTGATGGTAACTTGGATGGGCCCCTGTGAGTAAACATGACAGCCTAGGCTCTTTCTGCTGTGCGAGCTGACTGGGAGAAAGGGAGTCCCAGATTCTCCTTGGCACCCTGGAAAATCTGTGCCCAAACCAATAGATATCTGTACCATAAAATGATGTATCTCCTATGGACAGGGTTACATTGGTAATATTTTATATCTATACAGGAAACACAGTGCTAAAGGTGCCACAGTCTCAGTATTAGTTTTCCTCTGTAGTGTGGGAATAGCATCTGCTAAGATGATGGCATCTGGGGGAGGAGTAGGCCTGTCTCAATACACCTCTCTCAATCATACACAGACTCATAATGGCTTACAGACACACGGTTACATAGGCTGTGTTAAGCAGCCCTTCCTTACAGACCCCAGCCACCTATAGAGAAGCCACAGCTCTTTTGCATCTGACAACTTCTCGTTATTTTTTATCCATAAATTTACAAGGGATGTGAAGAGAGAGCACACCTCTCTTCCATGAAAGGATACATACCAAGGATGGATGAGGCCAAGGACTTTGTCTGCTGCCTGCTCTGCACATTAGAAGGAGCAGTTGGAGGAAAACCCCACTGCACAGTGGAAATCTGAAATTAAATAATATCTTTGTAGCTTTTTTCCAGGATGCTGAGGCAGTTCTTGTTTCACAGTATGTCACAGATAAACCAAGGTGCCTAAGCTAATGAAGTATTTCACAGTCCAGTGCTTAGAGTAATTCTGCATCAATATGACATTCCTCTCCTAGACTTTCCTCTGAGACTTTGTACATTATGGTGTGGGAGGAAAGGGGGATTCACTGATACTTACCCACATTCCCATGCATTGCCTCAATTTGGTAACACAATCCTTGTCTCTTCCTGCCACAGGTTTGCAGCCCATTTACTGGAGCAGGGATGATGTGGCACAGTGGCTCAGGTGGGCGGAGAATGAGTTTTCCTTGCGGCCGATTGAGAGCAACACCTTCGAGATGAATGGCAAGGCTCTGCTGCTCCTGACCAAAGAGGACTTCCGATACAGGTCTCCTCATTCGGGTGAGAATTTTTTACAGAAGCTGTGATTGAAAAGAGAGAGGAAGCTGCAACAAAAGCTGAAGAGGGTCATAGAAGAAAATGGTCACCTTTATTGGAGTAGACCAGGAAAGGGAGGGGAGACAGAGGACAGGGACACTAGTATGAGGCAAGGACAGAAAGGACAGAGAGGAAACGAAATCCTGATACACCTGAGTTGTTGGCATATTTGAGTTCAAATCCAAATCCAGATCTCCAACCTGTTTATTAGGTAAAATTCCCTGCAGAGCTCCCAGAAAGCAAGTTTCTCTGGCAGCATTTTGTGACTTCGAGCTCTTCCCTGTAAAGGTTTATCCATTCACAGACGCAACTAAAGCAGCAAGTTAATCAAGTTAATCTTTAAGCAGCCCGTTATTAGCATTTTGCCTCACAGTTGACTTGGCTGAGGTGCTGCTAAAAGTGACTGCAAAACTCTTCCCTTTCGGACTTTGCCTCTATTTAACAGCCCCTATGGGTTTTGTTTTACTTCACCGTATTCTCTCATGTGAATCCAGCCCAAGGCACAGCACAGACAGATGTGTGAATCAGTCTGCCTATTCCTCAAATTATGTCTTCACTTATTCACAAAAAAGATTTAGAAATGTGCATGTTGCCTGCCTGTATTTATATCCCCTGCGGTCTGTCTGCTCCAGTTTTACAGTCAGAGTAAGCATCTGCCCTCCTTTGTCAGTGATGTTTAACTAAATATGAGTTGTGAGCTTTTTGTGACCATACCAGGTACTCCTGTTAAATATAAAGGCTTGTAATTCAATCACCATTAGGTGATCAAAGAGCTTGGACCAAGCAGTGACAGAATTGCTGTGAGAAGGCTTCTAGTGCAAAGTTCACTAGGTGCTGAAGTACAGCTGGTGCTGCTTGGATCCAGCTGATAATCAAGCTGTGGCAGTAATTCTGCACCAGCCTGCTCGGTGACTCTCTCCAACTATCCTCCTGCAGAATCTGCCTCACAAATTGTTGCTTATGTGTAGTGTATATGAAGTTTTTTAAGCATGTGCTTTTTTTGTATGGAAGAAGAGGCCAAACATTAGCGCCTGTTGTCAGTGAGAACTGATGCCAAGAAATGCCTTTTTTTTTTAAATTCTGGTACATCACTTGGAATCATTTTCTTAAAAAATTAGCCCTGCTTAAAGCAAAAGCGAGTGTTGAAAGCAGGGATGTGGGCAAGGGCTGCAAGGGACAATGTATGTTGTCTGCAACTCCCCTTACTATACCTTTCTGCCTGGAAGTTATGAAGGTGTATTCCCCTTTGTGTGTTGTGAGGGCACTTGGGATGAGCAGGATTAAAAATGTTTGTAGGCTGGAAATAATGTGTTCCCAGAGAAGAGCCTCTGACTTGGAAAGTCTTACTTTATGCAGAAGGTTAAGCAGTTATTTACCTAAACTTGGAATGAAATAACCAAACTAAAGGCCTTCTCCCTTGCATTTTCTCTCTTCCTTCTCTCCATATCTTCCCCATAATAAACCTTGATAATAAACCTTGTAGAGGATATCTGAGTAAGTCCTTAAAAATTTAGATGACTATAGGTAGGACATTACCTCAGTATTTCCCAGAAATTACCTGTCTGTGAAATTTAAGAGCTGTAAAATAATGTTTGCCATAGAGGCGTTAAGTTTTCCAAGACTGAAGCTAAAGGAAAATTGTATTGTTTCCACCCATGGTTAAACCAAGAGAACCTCATCCACTGCATACAGTCCGAGCAATAAAATGGGCTCACAACCCCACAGATGTTCTGTTCAGGCTGGCCAGGGAAGGGATGCAGCAGAGGAGGGAGAGAATGAAAAATGCTTTTCACCATCTTAGCTAGCATTACTACATCTGGGTGGTGCAGAAGTGTAACTGTTTTGTTAGGTAAAAAAAAAAGACAGGCAGCTTTATGGATATTCTCGCTAGTCTGTCAGGCCAAATCAAAAGAGGTACAATTTTGCTATCTTATTGCTTGGAGTGTTATAGCACTAGTTATGATTATGTCACTATTGTATTCAATTATGGAAAGTGTATGGTAAAATCACTTTTTAGACTGTCATGTAACTGGGTTCTTGAGGCTTTGTTTTTAATTGAATATTCAGGTATTGCAATCACCTTTTAAAAATGCCCTAAAGTCACTGCTGAGACAGTAAAAGCAGCCAAGATGTTAAAAATAAAGGAAGCTGAACTATGGAAAGCAGCATGGCTTTAACTGTTTCACACCGAGAAACTAAACTTGCCCACAAATAGAATATTGGCAGTTATAGAGACAAGGGACAAATGATGCACAGCTTACAATCTTGTGGAAACAGCTTATAAAAAAACCCCCACGTGCTTGAGAAAACTTTCCCAGAAAATCTGTTTTCTTAAGTGAAACCCAAGTTCCTTTTCAGTTAATATGGTGTTGCTGCAACCTGTTCCTCTGTAATACGAGCAGTGACAAACAGAAGAGAGCAAGAAGAACTAAAAGAGACTTCCTACCCTATGATCATTTTGAAATGTTCAACCAGTTATACCAGACAAAATGTGTAAGTACCTATGTGTTTTATGTAGATGTTGTTGGAAGAAGGACATCAATACAAGATATAATTTATAAAGGTCACAAAATAGGCAGTTAGTCCATTGGTCTCCTAGATATTGCGGTGGTCTGTTTCACTGAGGAAAGACAGAACAATTATGGTGCCAGGGAATGTTGTTCTCCTATTTTGGCACAGTCACACACGGAGTGATACCCTTTTTTCCTTTCAGAGAAGAACCTTGCAAAGTAGTGGAAATGCAGAATTTTACTGCAAGCATTTTTGGGTCTGAAAATAGCACCCAGGAGGCATGAATTCATGCATTAGATGGCTAAATGAGTCTTCTCATCAGTTATGTACCTTTTTGTTTCCTTATTCTTGCTGTTTATCTTTCAGGTGATGTTTTGTATGAACTCCTTCAGCATATCCTGAAGCAGAGGAAAGCTCGTATGCTCTTCACACCTTTCTTCCACCCTGGGAACTCTATCCATGCTCAGCCAGAGGTCATATTACACCAGAATCACAATGAAGGTAACTGCCTCATTCTTACAGGAGCTGCTATTAGAGAGGCGAGTAGGGTAAGGCTGTGAGGAATTATGCAATTTTCTTGCTTCAATGTTACTCTCCTCCCTTTGTGTCCATAGCTTTAGAACAATCAAATGGTCTAGTGAGTAAAGTAGACGTTCTCCATTTATCTTCTATTATTTTGTTCTCTTTCCAAAGCCTCTTTAAACACTATGCCAGATACAGATTAAAAAGCAGAAAGTTTTATTGACCCCATTGATCCATTTTTCCTCGCCCCCAGTTAGATAGACAGAGTTGCTTCAGGGACTTCTAGTACCCTGGAGATGCAGCTAAATGCAATTGTTTGCACACCAGGGAAGAAGGCAGCCTCAGAGAGGAATATCTAACTCAAAGTCATTTCGACTGACAATCTGAACATCATGCCATAGTTCCTAGAACTGACCCCATCATGTTGCTCAACTTTTGGACTGGTTGAGCAACTCATATTGAGAGAAAGGGGTTTCTGCAGGTTTTCTCTCATTTTTTTTTGCTTGCTTAGGTCTAGTAGTATCCACACACACCATGACTGTCAGAGGTGATGAAGAAAGAATAGTTAAGTTTGTGGAATTGTATACTTGGGCTTCTTCTACTTGTTATTCATACAGATAAATTGTAAGTCTGCTTCTTTCAATAGAAAATTGAGTGTTTATTTTCTTTAAAAATGCACACACTAAAGTACTCCTTGGGTTTCTTGGGTATATAACAGAAAAATATAAAGCCTAGGCCTCTTCACAGGCCCTTTCAAAGCATCAGGCAGAATTCACTTTTTCAATTAAAACAAATATAGGAAAAAGTAGTGTTACTCCTTTTGTAAGTAAACAGGAGAGAACACAAGTGAGTTAGGATGTCACCCTAGTCTGTGCTAACTGGATAAAAGATGTACTGATTCTGTATGATACACATTTATCTGAAGATTCAACATGGGATTGCAAGAAAGGATTCAGGGGTACTGTCAGACCTGTGTAAATTGCCTATAGCCAGTCTGACCTTGCCAGAATCAAATGGCACCGGCAAAACTCTAAAATTAAGCCAAGAGCAGGACAGCAGCAGATAAAATAAGGACACTCCAAAGTGTTTCTACACAACTGTGTAAATTATTTCAACTTAGATGAAGGTGCTACAGATTAGGATGAGGTTCAATTGGCAGAGTTGTGCAAGAGAGTTGTCTAGTGTATTCAGTCACTTTCCAGAGCCTGTTGGTAAAATCTCAGTCTTTTCCTGAAGCTTGGCCTTCACCCACGAGTGTTCCAATTCTAAATTTCAAACAGAAATACTAGCTGCTCTTTCAGATACTCTTACCTTAAACATATGGAGCAACTTTCACTAGAGAGGATTTCACAGGGATGATGAGTTGGCCTTTTAAGTGTATCACTTAAAACGTAAGTCCTTTACAATGTAGTGATTAAGAAACAACTTTGATTTCTTCCTTACAACACTCTGGCTGCTGATAGTACCACTGCTTTTGCTTAGAAAACTCCGTGCTATTACTTAAAACTTCTCTTTATAATGACAAAAATTAATTCTTGGTTTGCTGTGAGAGGAACTTCAAAACAAGCAAAAGAAACTACAGCTTGCTGTCACAAGACTGAGCAATCAAAAATTCTCTATGCCAAGAATTTATAGGCAGGTGAATTGATTTATTTGTGTATTTTGACATTACTACTTTCTGTTTCACAGAGGGAAAAACTAGCACAATTAAGTTTTCCTTTTCCCTCAGCAAATTGCAACTTAGTAAAAAAAGGAGAATGACTGTGAGGAGCAGAACTTAATCCTGGCTGACTCACAAATTGTGACAGAAGGGACAGGTGTTACCTTGACACAATATTGAGTGGTTAAACTTCATAGGTAAGGTATTTCTTTTAGAATCCCTCCTTACTCCAGTGATCTTTTTCACTTTTCTGGGTCTTTTGCCTATTTTTTAATAGATTATATTTATGATCCTGCTTCTAAATGCTTTCATTTATATATAGTGGCTTTTTACTAGGCTTAAACAAAGGGGGGTTGGCTGTTTGAAATTAATTGCAGTTCAGAATATCTCCAAGATGCATTATCATTGCCTTGGAATCGGCTCTGTCCCTGTAGAGGGATGGCCAATGGAAAGTGAATTACCTACATCTCCATTGGTCCTTCTGATGGAGCGCTGAGTCATTTGATGGGATGCCATACAGGAAGGTTACACTGTCATTCCCTGCACTTTTGTGGGTAAGCAGAGAGTGCCAGTCTGCCAGCAATTGCTCCTTCCCAGAGAAAGTGCAGCCCCACCCATTCCTATATGGAGCAGATAGGTCAGCAAATTTCCTGGGAGGTGAATTTCCTTTCACAGCTTTCTCTTCAAAAAAAGAGTGATGATCATTCTGAATGAAGAGCCAGACCAATGAGTGAATCTAGTGCTCCATGAAATGATATACCGTATGTGCTCAACTTACAGTCATCAGATGTGCCAAGAAATGAGGATTTTATTCTGCTCAGGGTCATTTGTGGCAGTGGAATTGTTTGGAGCTGAATTGGAATTGTTTTATGGCAAACAGCATCTTTGGCCATAAGGTGATTCTTTTGTTAAGTGTTTAAATAGAAAGATCTTGGTGGAAGGTGAACCTCTAGTGTGTATCCATTTGTGGTTTTTCCTCTTACTGCTTTTTAAAGAGTTCCTCAGTCTCTGCCTTCTGTCCAGTCTGTCCAGGTTCAGTATCACCATGGTTTGGAAGCAGACAGATAGGTCCGTTTCTGTTTGGAGCTTGTCAGAGCCAACTAATGTTTGCAGAGCTTGGTGGAAAGCGCAGCAAGGGATTTCTGCTTTAAAGATAGCTGCTCAGCCTCATCCGAGGCACTTTAAATAAGTAGGACAAACCATACAGTATTCTGGTCTATATTTACAGGCCAAGAATGAGCACAGTGCATGTGTATATACTGTGATGAGGGTGGATGGTCTGTAAAAGATAGGATGCTGATTAAAGTTTGGGGGCTGGTTTTCTTTCTATTGTGGCAAAGTAAGGAGACTTTAAGAAAAGACAGTCACAGAAGTAGGTACGGTTGTAAATTAATTCCCCTTTGATCTTCTTTCATTTGGGCTATTCCACACTAGCTGGCCAGATTGTATTTAAAACTGTGTTTAAACACCAACAATATATAGTTCTGAAGTTTCATGTCCTCCATCTGTTTCATTGTGAATGTCTTAAATAGCTCTACAAATGCATTTTTTTTGTCTGGGACCACAAGTGTGTGCAATAAGTGTTTTGGAGCAATGTAGGTTCTGCCTAAAATTTCAGGTTTTCCTTTAGACTTTAGCATGAACAGACTGTTGAGTAGGCAAAAGGGCTGGTGCTACGTCACTACCTTGCACTGCATTTTCTCAGGACTTGAGCTTTTCCTGTTCACACCTTTCCCTTCCCCAATGCCTGCCTGGGTTCCAGGGCAGTGGGAGCCCTGGGGTCTTCACTGTGGGGGATCTGGGGTCTTCAGTAGAATCATAGAATCATAGAATCAGACGGGTTGGAAAGGACCTCGGAGATCATCAAGTCCAACCCTTGATCCAACCCCACTGTGGTTACTAGACTATGGCATTAAGTGCCACGTCCAGCCTCATCTTGAAAACCTCCAGGGATGGAGTAGGTATCACTGCCTTGACAAGAAAGCAAAAGAATCATTAAAGGATTAGAGAAAATGGGGCAAACAAACCGGCAGCCACTAATAAGCAGCTATTTGTTTGAGTTTTTGACATGTACCCACTTATTTTTCTGTTGTCATCCAAGGCTTTCAACAAACAGCACTGAAATTTGATCTTTGTTTTTCGGATAAAGACCTGTTAATCACTGCGCTCCAGTGTTATTTTCCCCTTTGTCAGTAATTTCCCAAGTTAAAATTGATGGCCTTAACCTGAAAGTTTGCACTGGCAAACATTTTAATTTTGTGAGAGGACTGTTAGTACATAAAGACACAGACATAGAGCTGTGATTTATCTCCTCCCTACTGTTAAGCATCATAGCTGGGCAAGTATGCTTATGCAAACGTGATGTTAGAAGTGCTCCTGCTGTGAAGACATGTAAGTGCTTATATGTGACAACCCATCAGTAGCCAGCATAGACTAAACAAAAGAAGATAAAAATATCCTTATGTAGATGTTACATGCTCTTAAAATGAAGGCAGGGATAAAATTTAGCTAGTGTTTCACAAAGAGCTTTCTTCCAGTGATTTCTTTTTTAAATAACCCAGTCCATATTTCAGACTGAGTTATTCTCTACCTTGACCTAAGCCCTCTACCATCTAGAACTTACAGTGCAATATTTTCCTGCACACATTTTCCCTTTTTGTCTTTGCCTTCTACCTTGCTGTTGTCATTGTGGTACAATAACAGGAACCACACATAGAGACATGAATGGCAGGAGATAAGTTTCAAAGCATTTGTGCAGAAACAGAGTTAGTACAGCTAAATCAGATTTTACTCTTCACATATGTACTGGTCAGCTTCTCAAAATGGGATTTCTCTTAACATGTTTCTCCAGGAACTATTGATACATGGTGGTGGAAGGAGACTGTTTCACAGTACTGATTTTATTATGTGTAGTAGTAACTATCTGCATTTACATGGTGTTTTTCTGGGCTACTGTAGGTCAACATTTCCAAGCTGAGAGCAGTACTCAGTAAGCTTGGCTAGGAGTTGGAGAGTTAGATGGTACACCTTGATCACAATGTAGACAATCTGTATTTTAGGGACCTTCTTTTTATCCACAGATAGCTTTGTCCAGAGACCTTCAAGACCATCTGCAGAAACAGTCCACCACAACCCCCCAACCATTGAACTGTTGCATCGTTCTAGATCACCCATCACTAACAACCACCGTCCATCACCAGATCCCGATCAGCGACCACTCAAGTCCCCTATGGACAACACTATCCGTCGCCTCTCCCCATCTGACAGGGTGCCAGGAACAAGGCATCAGCATGAGAACAACCAGCAAGAGCCTTATCCTCTCTCAGTGTCCCCAGTAGAAAACAACCACTGCCCGCCTCCTTCTGAGGTGCTCCAAAAGCCCTCCAGCCCTCGCCAGGAGAATACCAGGGTCATCCAGCTGATGCCCAGCCCTATCATGCATCCTTTGATACTGAACCCCAGGCACTCCGATTTCAAACCACCAAGGTTGTCTGAGGATGGGCTGCACAGGGAAGTAAAGCCACTCAACCTGTCCCATCGAGAAGAGTTAGCTTATATGAACCACATCATGGTGTCTGTATCTCCTCCTGAGGACCATGCAATGCCAATTGGAAGAATAGCAGGTAAGTGACATTCTCTACACTGCACCAGAGTTGATGTTCTTCATTCATGACTAACCATGATTCTCGTTTTCTTTTGCTACTCTGTGACCTCAAGAGTTTACTGGCATTCTGCAAATTTCACTACATCTGTGGCTTAGACAGTTAAATATTAATAAACCAGTTTCATGACAGGTAAGCAGAGGTGCAGAATGACTTTCCTGTGACCACAGAATGTGTAACTGATATTGAATCATTTGCATCCTGACACTCGCTGCCTCTCGACCCACTAGCAATCCATTTGTTTCACAAGATACCTATCTCCAAAGCCTTGTCCTGCAGAGAAGTAGTTTTCCAAAAGTTACATTCACATTAGTGTCCAATCCTATGGAAAGGAAAAAAACCTCTGTCAGTGCAATGTCCAGCCCATTATGGAGCTGGCAGGATTAATGAAATACTACCTAGGAGTCCTACTTCATAGCCTTTTCTGTGCTTCTCACACTAGGGTTGTCCCTTTTTACAGAAACAAGGTTGTCTTTGTCCCATGCAAACAACAGGCATTGTCTCAATTTTGTTATCGTAAATAACTGACATCACAATAAACTGAATCAGGAAGCTGAGGTTACAGAAAATGCTTCTTATATTCATAAGGGAACTGTAAATAGATAGGGAGAGGGCCAAGGGGAATCCAGCCACTTCAGAAATATGCTGAATGCCCCAGTAATCAATTTCTTTTGAGAAAAATTTGTAAATACACACCACACCCAAAAACATTCCAGGCATTTATGTTAGCAGTGACCTAACGTGATTCCTGTGGGGTATTACACATGTCCACAGAGGTACATTTTAAAACAACTTGTTCGTTTTTGTCCTTACATGCCTTAAATTTGTTACAGATGTGGTGCTGCCTCAGCTTTAATGAGGAAGATTTTCTATTTTCTTAAGACTCTGCACTTTAAATTCCAAAGATACATATCTTACCATCTAGTCAACATCAAGTGTAACAAGGACCCTGATCCTTTCACATAATAGAAAGATGAGTTAAAGAAATTAATCTTTTGGTATTTTTACCTGGCTGACACTTGTTTCCTCCTTTTGAGTTTTATTACCCACACTATTCTCAGTAAGTTAAGAAATTATGTTATGGCAGAGAAAATACTCTACTGGTTGCATTGACGGAGATTTCTTTTCCATAAAGTATTATTGGAAGATCAAGGTTGTTGTTAATTTTTATTTTTCAGAAGGAAACATTCTCTAAGAATAAAGCCTTGTCTGAAATGAAATTAAGAAAAAATATGGGGAGCTGGTGGTGGAGTAATTTTTAAATCTTTTTCTTACGTAATTTGGAATCTTTGGTTTCTGCAGTTTCTGCACTGTGTCCAGTGACACCAGCCCTGTAACTAGTACTTCCATGTATTTTCCATTCCTGTGTTGTTCTCAGGGCAACAGAACCCAAGCCCATGGATTTCCGGGCCTAACACAGTTGCTTGGCAAGTATTTATAGTATGTATTTAAAGTGTTATACACAGGCTATATTTGCAGGCTTAGGTGCTTTCACTTGCAGTCCCATGGCTTTGCTTAGACCCACCAGCATGGGTGGTATGTCTTAAATAGCTGGTGAAGTATTTCATGCCAAAAAGACCTGAGGTATATTCAGGCATTCGGTTCAGATGAAGACTGTGTTTTATGGTCAGGGGTTGGGGAATTACATGGCTCATGGTTAGATTTATGAGATTTCTACTGATGAATTCACCAACGTACTTCCATCAGTGACCAATGTCTTTTAATTGTAAATGCCAACAAGTCTCACTTGCTGTACAGGCACAAGGCAGTGAGTGCTATTCTGTTTGGATTGTAATGGCCCCCCAAACATTTAGACAGCCCGTGTTTCATGCCTGAAGTCAACTTCATCAGAGCTGTTGAATTCAATGACAGAATATACTTAGGCCTCCTAAAAAGAAAGTACATACCTGTCTACCTGCTTTCCACCCATCTCACAGCCTTCAATTTAGATCTCTTATCAGAAAGTTATTTCATTTCTTTTTTTAAATGAGCGTGAATCAGTCAGTAGAGCTCTGGACTGTCTGTCAAACAAAATTCACTAGCTAACTAATCTTTCCTACTTTTTTATGTAATATCATTTTTCAAAATATTTATTTTAGTGGTAAAGCACTTTCCCTTTTACAGAGAAGAATTTCAAGTTGAAGGTCTTATTATCTTATTCTCTACAGCCATTTAACACTTTTCTAGCAAAGCCAGAGGCATAAAGTATCTTTATATTACTCATCATTGGCTAGAGTTGATTTTGAAAATTATTTTTAGCTATCTTTTGAACACAATATGCACAAGTCTTTTCCATAACTTTGTCAGAACTAGAAGTCATTGTGTTGGGATAATCAAAAGGCAGATTTGCATCCCCTGTAAATACATCAGGCAAGGAGTAAACTAAGTAACTCAAGCAGCAGCAGTCATCTAGTTACCATCATGTAAAAATATTAAAATATTAAAAATATCTCAGAAGTCAAATTTCACAGAGCAGTGTAATGGACAGTTTTTCCTGCTGGAACTGCTAATTCAAAGCAGCAACACTGTTGACAGTCAGTTCCTAACCTGGACTCTAGTAAGCAGGCAGTATATGGCTTACTTTTAGCTCTGAATTTTTTCAAATAGTCAGTCTGGCTTCCGCCCAAACAATCTCCAAGGATTTCACTCTGTGAGGGGAAAAAGAGATACATTTTTTCTTTTTTTTTTTTTTTTTCCTGTTTGTTTTTTTTTGGTTGTTATTTTTTTTAACACGGCGGCAGTTTCAATCAAGAGGGGCATGTAAAATTAGCCCTTCTGCAGACTGGAAATTCTACTGCCCACAAACCTCTGACTGTGAAGGTTTTCTTAACAAACATTTTAGGAATTTGATACCTTGTGAAAGGTACTTCCCCAAGGTACAAGGAGAGGTGGAATGCGTTTGCAGGCATTCATAGTGCGTCATGGCTGAGGCAGTCTTTGCAGCCCTGGTGGAACCACAGCTACCAGAAGAGCTTTATGCAGCTATCCTGAAGTTCTGTTCCCACATCCTTCCTTGAGAACTCTGCTGTTGACTTTAGCCAGGGCAGATTTTCACCACAAAACTTCGTTTATTTTAATATAAATCCATGTCCACCTCAGCTTGTTAGTATGCAGGAAAATGGGAACTGACATATGTCAACGGTTTAGCCCTGTGATTTCTGCACAGTTTTTATCAACCCATAAATTTTGCTAATAGGTAAGAAAAGTTCGCATAGACAAAACAGATTTCTTGGCATGGGGATTAATATTAAAATTTATTGCTACACGATAAGAACTAAGGGAATATTTAGATACACAACTACTCTAACTAGTTTTCTTATAATAACAAATTTATATATTTTCAAATGGCACCCCTCCTTCTTTTCTTCAAAAACAGTCTAGAGGAAGAAGGAGAAGAAAAAGTCTTTAAGGTAACAGTTCCAAATCATCGCAGTTAGAAAATCTCTCGGACTGTAGGGGAGTGTGCCTCCCACTTCTAGCTGCTTGTCTATGCCTACTGAGGGTTTACCATGGGCTTCGAGGGAAACACCCGTATCACCATGTCATTACCACGGAGATAGGGGTCCGTGGAGGTTCCTTCCACGAGGAGTTTTGGGGGGTTTCCTAAGAAAGACTCACCACCCCTCCCCGGGTCAGAGGGGTTTTGGGTTTTCTGACTCAGTCCATACCCAAGAACGCTCTCCAGTGCTATGCTCTGCTGCTCCAAGTAGTTTCTTCTTTTGCTCTTTGGAATTCTTCTGACTTTCCGCTTTTGTCCAAACGCCCAATCTTGGCTCTTGGCCACAGTCGGTTACTCTAATTCCCCACCACTCCCACATTTGCAGTGAAGGGGGTCATCTTGCCATCACACCCGGTCCAAAATTGCACCAGGCCCCCCAGTATCAGGGGCTTAGTGTTAGGCTCAGCCCTCGAATTAAGGCCTGAGGTCGTCAGGCGCTCGGCCCCCCAATGGAGAGTTCACCAGCTTCTTTATCATTTTGTGGCTGTAATTCTTCTGCAGTTTGTTGCATGCAGCTTCCAGGTGATGTAGTTTTGGCTTCAAGCCATCCCTGCCCCGCCTGGGCCCACCCGGGCTGGGGCATGCCGCAGCATTAACTCCTTAATTTCTTCTGTGCAACACGTTTCTTTTCCATTTTGTTAAATATACCATTTGTAGAGATGTCACAAAAGTCTCTGATTGGCTACTTGGCCGGAATTTCACCTGGAGTTAACCATTTTCTACCCCAATACTGGGGGAATGGGCTAAACTGTGACAACATATTAGATCTCATCAGAAACCTGTCAGTGGCTTAAAAGAAGACACAGGAATCCCTGCAAGAGGCTGTTACGGGATTATCCAGCTACAACCAGGTTAGTTTCATCCTAACTTTTATCACACAGAGATTGTCTTAGAAATATCCAAATGAATCTAAAGACATGCTGGTAGCTACTTTTGATTCAGGTACTTAAAACTAATACAGTTCTGGATGTTTCTTTTGAGGGGAAATACATTACCGAGCAGTTCCCGGGATTTTCAGCTCCCAGTGACCTTTTCTCTCTTTAAGGAGAAAAACAAGCGTCAGCCAGGCAAAAATGCCAAACGATTAATTTGTTTAACTCATCTTTCAGAGCTTCTGTACTAGCTCCCTGGGGCTGAAAGGCTTGTTCACTAATCCACAGCAAACACTGGTGCTGAAACTTTGGGATAGAGATATAACAACTCCTTTACTCAGGCACTGCCTAGTGCAGATACTAACAAAACAGCTGCGTAGGTGTGAAACGCAGAGTGCTGTAGAGCACGGTAGGTTCAACTGGACTCCCCCTGAGGACTGCTTGTACTGTTGGAATCGGGACCCAATAAAATGCTTTAAGTTCTGGGTTCACTCTGTTTGTGTCTGAAGCAGACCTATCCTATTCATACAGGCAGCTTCAAAGGATGAGCATTGCTATTCCTCTGCAGAGCCCAACCCTGCCAATTGCTTTTGATTCTGCACTGCATTTGGTGGGGAGAAAAATCTAAAGGCTGATGAGTCCTGTGCCTGATGTTGTTATTATCAGCTGGGTTATCTTAGCAACTGGGCCGTATCTGACTTTATGAGCTGCCAGATTTGTTTCTTCCCCTTCAGGAGTCTGAGGAAAAGCCAAGTAATGTTTAAACTGGTCAGAGGCTCTTTGTCTGCCACTATTTTGGTTTGGCCCACAAAACTATTGCTCTTGGAATGAAGATGGGCAAGATTCTTACCCTGTCAAAGTCATGACAAAGAGCTACCTCCCTCCAACCTTGCTTCTGGCTTACCTCAGCCTCTCAGTGTGCCACACATCCAGAGAGTACAAGGGTGTAGCATGAACCCCACAGGTCTGTAGAAAGCCATGTGTAAGCAACATGTCAATAAAAACAGTCTGATGGCCGAAACCAGAAATGCAGTCCCTGTTAGGAGCACATCAGCTGTGAATGACTTACATTCTACTATAATCTTAGCACTTAAAATGGGCATAGACTTCAGGAGGGACTTCTGGGAACATACCAAGAGCCATGTCCTCCAGCCATGCTCACACCTCTCAGAGTACTCTGGGCTTTCTGATGGAACACAAAAGTGAGGTTCATGTGTAGTAGTCTAGTACAGACTGGAAGAAAAAAAAAAAAGCACTTAAAATGGGCATAGACTGTGTGCTAGCTCTGAGCATGGAGAGGTCTTCTGCCCCAAAGCTCCATAGGGATAGTAGTTTGGTTGTTTTGTGTGGGGACAGTTTGGAGGGGCAACAGAAGCAGGGATTCTCGTCCTCCTTTGTTTGAAAAACTTAATCACTTATGTGGAAGGGGAAGAGACAGGAGGGGATAGTTGAGTGAAGCTTTCACAAATATAGTACTTTAAAAAAGTGCAAATCAACTGGTACTTTTTTTTTTTTTTTACTTTGGAGTTGAGCTGGAAAACTTCTTTTAAATGAGGATAAAAAACCCCAAACTCAGCTGATCGAGCTATTAGAGTTGTAAAAGTAGATGTTTAGAACTTAAACATCAAAAGACACCAAACTTTATATCACAGCATCTCAGCAGTGTCTCTTCAACTTGGCTCCCATGACCAGAGCCCCACTTTGCTCCCGATGTGTCAATGACATTTACAACTGTGTCAACTTATAGGATGATCTTTTGGGTTTTTTAACTCATAGTACCAGCAAAATTCTTTGTGCAAATACACCACTTTATTATTTATAATGTGTTACACTGTAATAGTTTATTTTTCTTTCTGTAAAAAATAGCTGTACAGGCACAGTTAACTATGCAATAGCATATGCTGGATGGTGGGGATGGAGGATGAAAAGGAAGCAAAGAACAGTTATGCCTATGTAAAGAGGGTAAAACCCAACATCTACACACAACGTCAAAGTTACAAGTTTTGTAACTGAAACCGTTAGCCTTCAGAGAAAGGCTGAAAAAAATTACAGAAAGCATTATAATGGGTACTATTGAAAGGCATTTAAAGAATAATGCAGTCATCGGGAACAGTCGGCACAGGTCTACAAAGGGTAAGTGCTGCTTAACTAATTTGATATCTTTGATGATAAGGTCACCCACCTAGTGAGTGAAGGGAAGGTGGTGGATATAGTTCTGGATTTTAGTAAGGCTTTTGGTACTGTCCCTCACAGCATCCTTATGGACAAGTTGCATGGCTGTGGGATGGATGGGTTCACAGTGCACTGTGCGAATAATTGGCTGAAGGGCAGGGTAATATATTTATCAACGATTTGAATGCAGAAGTTGAATGCAACTTTAACAAGTTTACTGATGATACCAAACTGGGAGATGCTGTTGACTCTTTTGAGGGACAAGATGCCTTGCAGAGGGGTCTATATAGATTGGAGCATTGGGCTGTGATTGATGGGATGAAATTTAACAAGTCCAGCTGGTGGATTCTGGACCTGGGGTAGAGTAAGTGCCTAGCACAAATATAAATGGGGAGAGAAATGACTGGAGAGCAGCCCTGCAGAGAGGGATCTGGGTGTGCTGGTCAACATCAGGCTCAACATGAGTCACCAGTGTGCCCTGGCAGCCAGGAGGGCAAACGACATCCTGGGGTGGATCAAACACACAGCTGTTTTTTAGGACAGCACAAAACATTGCTGATACAATAGCACATAACATTGCCTACCTGTATACACGCCTGAGACTGCCAATGCTATCTTCATCACTGTCATGATTTATGATCCTAGCAGGATTTGACAGCATAGTTGTGACTGGTGGGCTTTTGTGAAGCACAGACTTTGGGGACAGCTTTTACAACAGTTGCACCAGCTGAACAGTTACAAGTTAAAGACTGGCAAACTACAGAAAACGAAACAGTGGTTCATGTTAGCATACTAAGTTGTAAGTGGTGAGGGTTCAGTGCCTGCTTTCCAGGCAGCTGAGCCTCCTTTCTGTAGGGCAGCAACGCATACAGACAGATTAGAGCCTTTAAAGAACCTGAAAATCTTGGTGTAGTGCTGCCCTGTTACTCCCATTTGGATATGACAATGATAAACACTGGCCTTGTTTAATCACTTGCCCTTGCAGTCATGTACACTTCTACATTTCCACTATTTGCTGTGTCTATTTTGAGCCCCTTGTGGAAAACCAGACTACTCTAGAGACTGAAATACGAGTGAGAGTCAAGCTCACAGGGTTTATATTCATAGGAGAAGTTTTTTTTCATTATAACATTATATATTATAACATAGCATTCGCAATTAATTTCAGCATGAAAGTGTGCCTTCCCTGCCAATTTAACTAATGATACTCAAGCTCAAACAATAGATGAATGGCAGTAGCTTGGATAGGTGGTTGTAGATTTTCTGTGAAGTGTCTTGCATTGACAGCTGCCTATATTCTTACTGCACAGTTACAGAAGCAGAATTTTGCAGTCAGGGCTTGTTTGGGTACACTCAGATGCCAGGACTGACCAAGCCAGAGGAAAGCTCTATCATTTAAATTTCATTCCATTCTTCTCATTACTGAACTGCAGCATTTACATACCATGGCTAGAGATATAAGTGGGTTCAGAGTATCCTAAGCATCCACTGGGATCAGCAGGATGTTACACTTTTTTAAGAAACTTGCCTTTTAATGAAAACAGGTCCCTTATTTTCCCAGTATATTGCATGCTTTCTTCAGGCTAGAGTTGTGTTGGTAATTCAGATTTTCTTCTACAAAGCAAACTTGAATCACTTTGAATCTTCTTAGTTAAACGAGGAAAATGCACTGTCTTGTTTACAGTATTGATACTACACCTCACTGCCTTCCTAGACAGGCCTATTTAAGTCTGGCTTTAATACTAATCAGTTAGAAGTGGCATACATAAGTTTCTATCAGTTTACATTAATTCAAATGCACAGTGTTAAACTGGTAAGACTACTGTTTCCCATCTCCATTGAGGGAAAGGAAGGAAGAGTTTGGCTGTGTCTCTGTGGAGACTTAATCCCAAGAAGGGGAAGTCACATTTCAGTTTTCTCCAAGGGACTTATGAGAAATTGCAGGTTGACAACTTACGAAGTCCCTTCAGGAGGGATTCTGGGAACATACCAAGAGCCATGTCCTCCAGCCATGCTCACACCTCTCAGAGTACTCTGGGCTTTCTGATGGAACACAAAAGTGAGGTTCATGTGTAGTAGTCTAGTACAGACTGGAAGAAAAAAAAAAAACAAAACCAAAACCAGCAGTCTAAACCCAAGGCTAAACTGTCAGATTATATCAGAGATTCTCACGCTGTGGCAGTAATAATTATTGTTCTTGTTGGTAATGCCTTTGCTGCAGTTAAGTTGCTCCTGCTTTTGCCAACTTCTCTGAAGTACACTTCAGAGGGTAAAGCTTCATTCTTAATTCTTAAATTCCTACCACTAAAGTGTTTGGCCAGTTTTCTGATGTCAGAGAGGTTGCGAGGTGTTTGTAAAATGTGCATGTGAGCAGGCAGAATCTGAATTTCCCTTTCTCTAGTCATTGCCCTTCATGAGCAATAAAGGTGAGGAAAAGCCACAGGAGAATCAGAGGCAGGTTTCTTTAGCAAGAGTCTTTTCTACCATTGTGGTAGAGCAGGAAAAGAACAGCCCTTGAAGATAATACTGAAAATGCCACTGTATCGTGGGGATGGGGGATGAAGCAGAACTGGACAGGAAGAAAAAAGACTTTTTTAGTACAACAGACTATAGTTTTCAAAGTCTTCATCTATCAAATGGTCTGTCCCCCATCTATTACATATTCTTTGTGATTTGAGTGCTCTTTTCTATGACCACATGAGGAATATGAAGCTTTTGGATCCTCCTTTCCTGTATATGTTTTTACTGCCAAAGACAGAGCTTGGCTTCATCTTGCTGTGTTATTTTTACAACTTCACAGCACAACTGTTAGCAGCACGACTATCTCAGGTTTCTGCTCTCCTTATGCCCGATCTCCCACTCACTGTTTTTCTTGTAAAACAGAAGCAACATACAACTGTTGTATTATGATCTGGCAACCTCTGTCTTCAGCCCCAGCTTGAATGTACTGAGTTGAACAAACTGTGGTCTGTCAAGAGGTTTCTCCACAAAAAATATTGGCTTTATTGTGCCAGCTTAATATCCTGCTTCCAGAAGCAACATTCATGGAAAGAAAACTATTTTCCTGCAGTAACCTGAACATGGATTAACACACAGGACTGCTCTATCTCAGTGTCAGTGCTCCCCCAGTCCTCATAACCATTTGACCCCTTAATCATGAGACTTGGCTACTTTTTTCTTCTGGTTTTGTCTGCTAAAATAAATATGCCATGGATAGATACCAAGGCTGGATTGTGTTTCAACACAGCAGTAATTCTACTGTAGCATGTCTGTTAAAGAAGTCTCCCCAGTCTGACCATTCATGAGACTCTCTGGCAGTCACACTCCCAAGGTGAGAGGCTTTCACTACTGAGAGTGAAGCCCCTTCACCGCAGGTCACTCCAGTGACCTATGGGTCCCTGCGTGGCTCCCCATACACCCCACTCACACAGTCAGACCCAGTTTCCTTACTGGTTTTACCCCAGTTTTCCCATGTCTAGTTCCGTAAAGCCATTTATTCACGGCACAATGACACAAACAGCTTGAGGAGGAGCCTCCACAAGGAGGACCCCCAGCAAAAGAACCCCTGGGTTATCCCCTCACAGTCTACCCCCACAGAAGTCTCCACACATCCTCCGGAGTCTTTGGCTCTGGCTGTGTCTCTCAGTGTCCATCCTCCTCACTGGTACCATCCATCTTCATGCCCTTTGTTAGGCAGATGGTTGGCACTTCACAATCTCTTGGTCTCCCTGGGCTCCCACCCAGAGCTCAATCTGCATCTCAAACTGCAGCCTGCAAGGCCAGTTACCTGCACCAGGTGTATTGCTCAGTTTTCTTTCTTGGTGTGCTGTCTGTTTCCCAATTTATTTTTTGCCATGGAAGAGGTTTTCAGCAAGAATACAGGAGCTGATTTGATAAGGCCTATCCATAGGTCTTTCCTCTCCTTTGCACCAAATAAAGCACCAGCTTTATTTTTCTTCCCTCTCTATTTGCGTGATTAAAGCAAGTTAACTGAGTAGTTGTCATTGTACTCCTGAAACACATTACAGTATCAGCCAGCCTGATGAACTGTATGCACCCCTTAGGTAGCCAAAAGATTCGTTTGACTTGTCAGAGAGCTCTGCCTATTGCACAGTTCAGGATGTGGTGAAAGTGCAGGTTACAGCTCATCTCCATGCCAAGCCTAAACCACTCCAGGACTGAAGAGTTCTCTCCCAGTCTTTTTTATTTTCCATACAACAGCCAATAACCTTTGTGTTTTCTTGATTCTAGCTACAGTTTAAACAAATACAGATGCCCCGAAGTAATGTTGTCTTTTCAAAAACTTACTGACCTTCTCCAGCAAGGGGGATGGTCACAGTAGGCTGAAGGTCAGTGAGACCTCCTGTGCCTTTGCCTCTTTTCTGCCCACCCTTGCCTGCTCTGCCAGTGAAGTCTTGCCATCTTCTTTTTCCTGGCATTAGCATTCACCAGATCTTCCTGCCTGCAGAAATAACAGACAGATGTCTGATGTTTTTTGCAGGGTTTGCTTTCTTCTGTTTAAGTGATTTAAGTCAGCTCACAGAGAAATCTAACAACAGAGCTAGCACAAGGTAAGCAGCAGGAAGAATGGAGGATAAAATGGAAGGGAGATCAGAACCTTCTTCTTGCACCAGCTAAATTTTATCAGTTCATCATTTTGATACCATGAGCATCACCATGTGAGCTTCACACATCCTTCAGGTGTGCTGACAGAAACCCAGAGTACTAGAGAACTAGAGAAATTCTGTTCATTAGTTTCGGTTGTGAACAGCCATTGTTAGCATCACTCTAAAGAAATGCAGCTGAAGCACAAATCACCTTGTAAAATATAGGGTTAGCGTTAGAGAGCTTGGGAGAATTGGTAGAAATCCCAGCCATTTAGGTCAAATGGTATCATGCTGGAAAAATTGCCGGCTGACCTACTCAGCAACGGGTAAGGCCTCAGCTGATGTCAGAGGGAGTATGACAATGTTATTTTGGCCATCTCTTCCTCTGTGAAGCCACTTTGGGTTCCAAGTCATTCACCAGCCAGATCAAATGCATTTTATATAATGTCTTCAGTGCAAGATGTGGATGGGTCTTGCAAAACATTTCTGTGTTACAAGAGGATTTTGGTAGTTGATACATGAAGAGGGCCAGCTCTGCACCATAGGCCTCTTTTAAACAACAGAGGTCCCAGATACAGTGTGTATTATAAGAAATATTTCAGTGCATGGGAATGTTATATTCTGAACAAAAAAAGTCTTTAGTATATGCTTATACTGTTAACAGCATTATTTAGTCCTAGGGAGGAAAGATGTAAGACCTCTCACTACTGTGACATGAAGATGACCTTGGCCAAATGATACTAGAGAAGTCATTCATAGTGGCTGAACAAATGTCAAACTACTAGGAACCTAAGATCCATAATATTTAATTTACAGATCATTTTGAGATGGTATTTCAATTAGAAGCAATACTTATCATATAGCCATTAGGAAGTATTTACATGCCAGTGTTCTTTAGGTGTATATTCAGAAGACTCTGCCTGTAGTCTTAAACAATATTTGAAATGAAAAATATGTAATACAGACTCACAGTGCCTATTTGAGTGTCACAAGGGATTCTTAATGACAACATTTATAGTCTCCCCTTTTATGTAGCATTACCAAAGCTGTGCTGTAAGTAAACAGAGGTTTTCACTAGAAAAGAGAAATGTAAATTTTACCATGCCAAGGAAGAGTGGCTGAGGTTTGGGCACTTCTGCCATGTGAAAGGAGGGGTTAAAACTACAGCAAGTAGGCAAGTGTGCTGCTATGAGTAGAATTTAAAGCCAGCATTTAAACCATAAAAATTGCTGTTTATGAGAGAGATTTCTTTATATTCCGTAAACCCCAACTGCTCTATCTCTTCTCCCCCATCCTTTCCAGAGCTGGATAGCTTCCTGTTATTCTTATGCATAGTGTCAATTATGGCAGGCAAGCAGCAGCCAAGAGACTGAGTGGAAAGGCATCCCCCAAGGCTTTACTTTCGGTCTGCCAACCTTAGGACTGTACAATACATAGCTGTTATTAGCAGGAGTGTGAAACTGCTGCCTCTTGCACATGTAGGGCAGTGTTTATAACAGACATTTTGAGAACCAGCTAAGTACTCTACACCTTATCACTACCTTGTGTATAATTATAAAAGTCCCTCTAGAAGCACTAGCTGCAAGAGGAAGGCTGTAGCCATTCCTCTCCATTTGAAGGTACAGTTTGCCCTAATGCCCAGCTA
The DNA here is from genome assembly GCA_013399855.1 of Oxyruncus cristatus. Lineage (NCBI taxonomy): Eukaryota > Metazoa > Chordata > Aves > Passeriformes > Cotingidae > Oxyruncus > Oxyruncus cristatus. Next base: position 17,554 of record VXAY01002964.1, on the reverse strand, counting down.
ATTATGTAGTTCAGTCTGTATAGCACAGAAGATTGTAGGACATAGAAATTCCAGTGTTTAGGAGCCTGCCACATTGCTGGGCCATTTGCCACCTTCCCACTTCGGCTAGGTTGTTTGATACTGCATCACCTTAAAGCCTCTTAGACCCAGCTCTACCTTCATATTGTACAAAGTTCAACCATCTGAGTTCATTTTAGAAAAATTGTATGTGCATGTTAGGGGGAAATGATGTTTCCTTGTGCTGTGGAGGCACAATCATTTTCTAAGTATGTTTATTGTAGCCAAAAGGCAGGAAATTTCAGCATGCAATTTAGGTACCAGCCCTGACTCAATTCTGCTATTGAATCTCCCACAATTTTAAACTTGCTTGGCCTCAGCAACATCCATGTGCTTTCTTGTCATTACTCACTATCCAACACATACCCTGTGGAGAGTCCCCTCATGCATGTTTTTTGGAGGCCTTCTGACAGCCAAGGAAGTGATTTAGTTTTTATGGAGTCATTTACACCATCCAGACTTTCCTCATACAAGTAATTTACTCTTACAAAACAACCATTCACATACAAGTTCTCCTCTCTGTTCTCCATCCTTCCTGAAAATTCGCATAACAATTCTGACCTTCCTGGAGGATGCAACTTTCTATATCACAGAATCACAGAATATCCTGAGTTGGAAGGCACCCTCAAGGACCATTGAAGTCCAACTGCTGGCCCTGCACAGGACATCCCCAAGAATCGTACCACATGCCTGAGAGGATTGTCCATCATCTTCACCAGCTGTTTGTGGAGATAACACTTTTCCCAGTGGAGAAGCTCCTTTTAAAAGCATTTTCTACCATTGCCTCTTCTTGGGTTTTGACCTATTTCATAGGGTTGCAGTGTACTTCAAATGGGCTCTACTATAATCCAAATCCATTACAGTCTCTAAGAGTTTGACCTATAGTCTGTAACATCCTTTTAAAGATGGTTTCTGCTGACCAGATTAGTAGATTATTTAGTTGCTGATCCTCTGTCAGTCAGTAGACCCTTCCAGGACCTCATATTTTTTTTTTTACCATGCAGTCTGTGGAGAAAGATACTTAAGAGTATAAATCATCTCTGGTTAAAATCAAACAAAAAAATCCCAGAGTGCCCATGCTCAAATTCCTAAAGGTCTCATGTGAAACTTGAAAGTAGGCAAGCTGGTTTAGGTACTTGGCAAACAGAGCTTATACATAACTGAAGTGTGCTGCAAGGCATCAGCTGGTCCATGATAACTAACACTCTGCAAGCTCATAGCTCTCAGCTCCAGTTAGAAGAAATGCAATGAGCTGAATCTTTCCTACTGGTGTTTAATGCTTTTCTTTTCTTATTTGCAGTGGCTTGAGACACAGTTACTATAGTTGCCCTGATGCTCATTAAATTATTGCAACTGAGTCATATATGTGATAGACAGCTATACTGTTTGAAAACCAGTATGTAAGTGGTTGTGGGAACCAAGCATAGTTTTCAAGGATTTTCAGTTTTCTTGTTGAAGCAAACCGAAGTTTAACATACTTTGGTGGTTGTGGTTTTTTTGCATATTCCACCAGCCTACTAAATACCTGTGCAAGTCTGAGCAGCTCAGTGAGTTTAGAATATGGGACAGGGCCCTTGATCACTTAGGACTTTCTTGTGAAGATCTCAAGATGCAGATCTGAGTTCTTCACATTTGAGGTATATTTATATTCAAGCTTACGCTGAATCCATTCTAAAAATTAAGTGAACAACAAAAAACAAATCTGCACTTGAATCTTATCTCTTCTTAGCATCTGAAGCTGTCTTATTAATCTAACAGTTTGACACCTAGACATCTTAGGCTGATTTTTTTTGTGTGGTTCCTTGGTTTTATGAAGAAAGGGGACCCAGTGTGTGTGTGTGAGAGAGAGATATTAAAAATAATATTGCCTATTGCAAATAATTAGGTGAAAGTAAAGTTTAGTGTAAATCATATCTCTGCAGCACATGCAAATATTAGCTATAAGGTGCTGTAATAAGAGGCAATCTGACCCGGGTTGAACATTCAAGAATATGACAAAGCCTGACATTGACTTGTCTCTGTGGGAACACCATCCCTCCAGTTGACTACAAAGATTGCACTAAAAACCCATTTTCTATACCTTTCTCACATTAAAAGAGTCCTGGAATGAATTGCACAATTGTCAAGGAACTGCTTAAGTTGGCTCTTTTTATCATTTTACTGAGAACCTCACACGATATTAAAAGGCAATACTAGAGCAATATAATTCCCCTTCTCTTGATTGATAAATGAAGTCTAGAAAAGGTTTTTTCTAATATGTGTTGAGTGCATGTGTGTCCACAAATATTGACAGAAAGGCAACGGAAGGACTGTGTTTTCTGAGTTTGTGAGAGGGAGGGTGACAGAAATTGAAGTGGTAGCCTTCCACTTTCATTTTCAGGTTCTTTTACAGACCTCCCACAGTGAAGTCCAGGGAAACTTGTCCTCAGGTTTTATTTTTTTAATTAAAACCTAGAAAAATTTCGAAGGGGGATGGACATTTTTCTGTGGAAAATGTTTTTCTGTGAAAAATGTTAATGAAAATAAGGTTTTTCCATCTAAAAAGTCAACCAATTTCCTTTCACATTTTTCCTCTTGTAGATGTTATGGATGAGATGACCATCAGGGTAGGTTCAGCTAGAACAAAAACCTGCAGTTTTTGCCAGATGTCATAGACTGCTTTATTCTTCATAGGACTGGTAGAAAGAGTCTATAGCAAGGGCACGGGTTTTAGAGACAGTACAGATTTCAGAGATACTCTTGATTGTTTGAAAGTGGGAAAATACCATAAATAACAATGTATCTAATCATTTCAGGTGTGCTCATTAAATGTGCTATTCATATCCTTTTTCAAAAAGCATTTTATATTTTCATACTGAACATGATATCATCCCCATTGTAACACGTGCCAGCTCCAGACAGACAGACAGGAATAGACATACAGACTGACAAGAATCCATTTTAGCACTTGTAAGCTGTATGTCTTTGGTTGCGAGCCCTTGAACAACTCTAACAAGCCATCCCTCAGAGGTTGGTATTGCTTTCAAAGTAAAATGCAACCCTGCAGCCATCTTAGGAATCTGGACAGTTGAGCTATTAAAACCCTGACAGCAGTAATATCCCCAGCTCTGTACAATTCTATTTGCATATTTCATAGTTCCCAGTTATGCTGTGCTGTGCACACAGGAAGTGTGCAAACAGGAAGTAGGAGCAGCTCAGCTCTTGGCTTCCTCAGTCTCAAGAGACTGGCATGAAACTGAAAAGCACTAAACTCAAACCTAAATCTCTGTTAGACCTTTAATTAGCGACCTAAGTAGTGTTTTTCAAGAGGAAATTCTAATTCAGTTATCCAAATAGAAAGTATTTAACCTCTCAATAGCATTTAAGTAATTTTAATACTATGGGGGTTTTTTTCAGGAACTGTAAAAAATAAAACAAAAATCAAATTTAAAATGGGAGAAGGTGTCAATTTTATATTACATGGTGTATACAAAGGAAAGCTGTAATATTACCTATGCTTTAGAACTCATATGTTAGCACAGAAAGAGGCAGTCTCAAGCGAAGAGAGCAGGTTGCAAGATTCTTGATTTTTCCACTAAAACAGCCAGCAACAGCATTAGGGCCAACAGTGGTAGTTTTAGATGCTTCAGTACAACAATAAACAGGCAACTAAGGTCAGCAGGTCATGTCACATAGCTTTTAATGCGGTAAAGATGCTCAGTCAGTGTCAGAAGGACTAGAAGGCATCAGAAGAGGTTGTATATTCCAGTACATTTTGCAAACATTACTCAATACTAGCCAAGCCATTTGCATTTCAGATTGCAGCAGCTGTTTCAGCCCTGATCCCAACTGTCCTTTTACTACACATCCACTCAAAAGTTTCCAGAATTAATCCCAAGGAAAAAACCCAAGTATTTGCTTGCTTTTCTCTTCACAGACTGTAGGTTGCTTTGGGATTATGTTTATCAGCTGCTTTCTGACAGCCGGTACGAAAATTTCATCCGATGGGAAGATAAGGAATCTAAAATATTTCGGATAGTGGATCCCAACGGGCTGGCCCGGCTGTGGGGAAACCACAAGGTAAGGAAGCAATGCAATTTTCCTCTTATAGCACTTCACCTCTGGTAACATCACAGGATTCACTTAAAAAGAGGGGGAAAACGAAGAAAGGATTTGCATATAAATTACTGCTGGAAAGCTGTAATCTTTCATTCTACATACATTAGAAATATAAACTATCCATTCTCAAGCACTAAAACCTAGTCTTCATATAGAAAACCTCTTGTTTTGGTTTAGAAGCATTTAATTATAAATGCATGTAATTACAAAATTACAAGGAGTGCAATTAACAGTCCTTCTCTCTCAAGGCATCTTATCTCTTCCCGAAACCTGAGGCTAAGGATATTCTGATTAGATGGGGTCTACAAGGAGCCCTATACAATAATTCGGCAGGAGCTTTCTGTCTGTGTCCCTGTCTGTACCAACTTTCAGACTTCACACACTGTCCTGTGACAGACACAAAATGCTGCAAGACTAAGTATTTCCTTTTAACAGGGCAATTCTGCTTTGTTCTCTGGAAAGCAGTTACTGATTTTTGCAGCTTGAGACTGAGTTACATATAGATATATGTATATGACTATATTCATATGAATGTATGAGTAGTCAGAGTGGATTTACAAAAGGGAAATCATGCTTGACCACTGTGATATACATCTACAATGAAATTATTAGCTTAGTGGATTCAGGGAGAATAGTGGATATAGCTTATCTTGATTTTAGAAAGGCTTTTGAGACTGTCTCACATAATAGCCTCATAATTAAGTATGCCCTTAGAATAGAGTGAAGTAGATTGAAAACTGGCTGATCTGCTGGGCTGAAAAGATTGTTATCAATAGCACAAAATCCAGTCACTAGTGATGTTACCCCCGAGATTGATTCTGGAGGCAGTACTGTTTAATGTGTTCATTAATGACCTGGATGATGGGACAGAGTGCCTCTAGCAGGTTCTCAGACAATGCAAAAGTGGGACACATAGCTGATACACCAGACAGTTGTGCTGTCATCCATATGGATCTGAACATGGTGGAGATATGGGCTAAAGGGAATTTTCTGAAATTAGCAAGGAGCAGTGTGAAGTCCTCCACCTAGGGAGAAATGACCTGAGGAGTGTGGGACTTCACATTGCCTCATTTTGTGTTTCATGAGATCCCAAGTGTGGGACTGTTTTACTAGGAAGATGGTCAGACACTGAAGCAGGTTGCCCAGAGGAGACTGTGAAGTCTCCATTCTTGGAGATATTCAAAACCCAACTGGACACAGTCCTGAGCAACCATCTCTGGTTGATCTCGCTTTGAGCAGAGGGACTCAACTAGGTGATCTCCAGAGGTGCCTTCCAACCTCAACTATTCTGTGATTTTATATATGAGCATACGTAGCTTATAATCTTTATAGGTCTTCTCATGTGACATATTGCTTCCAAGAACATCTGTCTTAGAGCTGCAACACTGGGAATGAAGAGTTCTGCCCTTATCCAACTTGCATGCTAATAATTGGGCTGTGCCATCATGTCTCATGCTGGGTGTCTAAAACTGAAGCTACTTCAGAGCACTAGCTACTTGGGTAAAACAAAGGCCTTTTAGCATATAAGAAGTGGAAGAAGCACACACAGTATTTCAGGGGGCTTCCCAATGAGAGGAATGTAGATTTTCCAGGGAAAACATTGTCCCTGTTAGTGTTTAATTGCTATAGGAGCTCTCTATGAGGCCTCCCTTAGCAGAACTATTGTGGTCAGGGCAAGCAAGGGAGGTTCTGCTTTTATGGAGCATTTTAGACAGGTGGATCAGTCTCATTCAATAAAGCCAAACTCCTAACATGGAGGCTCACAGAGGAAAAGCATGCTTGTACTAGTTTGACATGTTCTGCTCATGGCAAGGTGGCTGCATTATACTTGTGCAAACACAGCTTTCCCAAGATAGTTGTCTCTGCTAGGAGTCTCTTTGCCAGCATAGTAACCACTGCTCTTTGGACCAGCAAAACGCTCTTCATGTAGAGCCTAAGAGGCTCATCCTGCTATCCCAAGTCAGTACTCTGGGGGCTGCTCATCTCTGCCAGTGCCCATCACATTTGCCTTGTGACACTCAACTTCAACAGGGCCATACTTCAGTATACCACCATGCTCTTACTACGGCCTTTGGGGTCAAGAGCTCCCAAAATGAAGGGGAAGAGCTTCTTGATTTACAATCTAATGGGCTTCTTGATTTACACCTGTATAACAAGAGGAGAAACAGGCTGTCAATCTCTACAGTGTTGTATAAGCATTAATTAGTTAATGCAGGGAAATCTCAGAGGAACAGTGCTCTTAGCAGGGATTCAGTGTATTTGTCACTGTTCTTAGGCTTTTACAAAACGTGTTTTCTTTAAGAACAGGCCTGTCACATCCCACTTGGCATGAGCACCTCCCTCCATCTAATGTCTCCTCTTGTAGTTAATTAAGTCTTTTGTTATCTATGTTTCAAAAAACTGTAGAAAAACCTCACTTGGGATTTTTGATAGATTCCTTGCTTGAATTGCCCTGATTGAAAAGAGACACACAAAAATTTGGTGATGAGAGCTGTGGGGGCAGAATGGATCTGCAAACAGAAGAGTGGAACATGTAATTTCTTGAACTGACCTGGTTATTTTAGCTAGCTGTGATAGTTCTGCAACTCCTTTTGGGGCTTAGGCAGGTTTTAATGAATCATCTCACCACATTTTTACTTTTTTCTTTTTAAAAAAAAAAAAAACAAAAACAGAACAGAACAAATATGACTTATGAGAAAATGTCCAGAGCTCTACGCCACTACTACAAACTAAACATTATCCGGAAGGAGCCAGGACAAAGGCTTTTGTTCAGGTAATTTTCTTTCTTTGCTATTCCTTTCTACAGACCATTAGTTTTTGAAGATGGAGAATGGAATTGTGTGGGGGATACTTCATTGCCGCAACTATAAAACAGATGACAATGGCCATACATTTATAAAAGCCGCTTGCCAGCTTTCAAGGCAACCACACCAACGTATGAAAACGCAGGCCTGTTTCAATGATTAGTGGAGTGAAGAGAAGTCTTTACACTCACTTCAGTCAGGCTATGCCATTGTTTAAGATCTAAGATAAATGATTCAGCCAAACTGCTGGAAAACTGACTCCAAATTGACTTCTCAAACACAGCTGCCAGTGAAAGTTATCAGGGATCAGGCATTTCCTCAAATGCATCAGCATCACAGAAGAGAAGCGCTGATGACTGTGTTTTCAGCAGTGCTGCCTTCAAGGAAAAGGGACCTGTGAGAGCTGTTCATAAAACCTAATGCATTGGATTGGATGAAATTTAGAAAACAGTGCCTGAAACAGCATTAAACTTGTACAAACTTGAGTGCAGCTGGCAGAGAGCAAAAGCACTCTAGTTCTCTTCAGACAAGACCATCAAATTTTAGTTTTTATGTCTGACCCACAGAGCATTGAACTTGGACCAAAGACTGCTTTGATGATCCATGATCTGGATCTAGTAGTGTGCTTGGAAAGTAGGAAGGCATTCTTGGAGTTCATTTTTTTAAATAGCTAACAGAACTGTAATAGCACTCAAACTATCTACAGCTGAAAAGGTTTCTTTCTTTAGAATGACTCGTTTATGTCAGGTCTTAGAAGGAAACATAGATGGAGGAAGGAGAGCGAAGGGAATTAGTAGTCATGGGCAAATTCAGCTGCTTGATACTAACTTCGTTTTTGGTGGAACATTAAGACAAGCTTGTTTCAGCAGCAGCAGTACCAAGGGTACCTGCATTTCTGTGGCCTTGTGTGAAGACTGCATTGCCCTGAGGCAGTTCGTGATTCTGAACACCTTGAAGCCTGCCCTTCAGTGGGGGCATAAACAAAAGAGGAGTCCATCTCTTCTCAACCAGGCTGCCTGTTTTCTCAAAATCTTAATGCCCTTGGAGACCTCAGTTCCTTTGTCAGACATGCCCAGATTGACCAACAGATTCAGAGGTCACCAGGGAACATAAAACATGAGCATATAAACCTCATTTATTTTGGAAACTAAAAAAAGCATTTTTTTGCACAGTTCTCTAAAAAAACTTTTTGATGATGTTGTTTTCTTAGACCTATTTATATCTGAAGGGAAAAAGAACAGCTGCAAAAGATCAAGTCATTAATATGCCTTTCTTGGCTATTTCTCGCAAGCACAAAAATAATAGGAACTCTGACTTTATAAGTAACATGCAGACAGCTGTCATCTGCAGATATCTGTATGGAGCTTTTAAGTAAAATGGAGTCAGAGGATTTCTAATAGATTGTCCGAGTGTCTACTGCAACAAAATAGGTCACAGATACTGTTTCTTAATTGGCTTGTAGTTCTGGGTTGGGTTGGGTTGGGTTAGGTTAGGTTAGGTTGTGTTGGGTTGGGGTTTTTTAATGTGATCAAATGCTATTACAAATACGCACGCTTTGATTTCCTCGACATGACTTAAAACACAGACCAGAAAGAACAGCTGAAGTATACTGCCGTACAGTTCACATCAGCCCTTTCTCTGAATGGTAGGGAGGGCAGTGGAATCACTCTCTGATTTGAGTTCATTCTCATGCAAAATCAACAAGACAATCACAGGGTTTAAAGCAAGGCACAGGCCCTTAGGCTTTGCTGCATTTTCACTGTCTAGCCAGGGACAGAGTCACCACTCCGGCATATGAGTTTTTCACTGCCATAACACCATTTGTTTCAGCAGCATTCTTCCAGCATACAAATGGGAGTGACACAGCAGTGAGTCATAGCCTTTTTTTTTCCCTAAATGCATATGTGCACATGATTTCCCAGATTAGAAGGGATAGCAAAGGGTTAGTTCCAGGCTATGCTATGTGTTTGCTGAGAGGCCTTCAGCAGTGATTTTAACTAGGCTCCTGTTGGTTGTTTTTGCTTTCACTGGGGCAAGGATACTGAGCGTATCATCAACCTGAAATAAAATCAGCTCTTGTGATTAACACATTTTGTACTGCTGAATGTTAACCAGTACATCATTAAAGAAAGACTGTGAAATTTTGTAACACTTCCAGAATAAACATCTTTCATCCTACTTTTGCCAGAAATACTTAGGAGTTAGGAGACTGATTTGTGTTGAAACTAGGATTTCATCCTTCCCATGCCACACTCTCTTCCTGTGCCATTACAACCAAAAAGAAAAAGCAGAGCTCTTCCATGCTACCCCTGTGCAGTAGTACACAGAAGCATCCTGGCAAAAATCAAGACTGCAGACTTATCTGCAGGCTGGTGGATATCCTTTCCCATTTCCTACTGCTGCCATGCCTCCACAGAGGCTGTTTCTGTTTCTAGCCCCCTGCAGACTTACTGCATTGAGAGATTAGTGCTGAGAGCCATGGCATTCATTTACAGAGGATGCTGCTTCAGTACAATTACGCTTTCTACAATCACACAGGAAGAGACTGTCTTTCCTTACAGTTCCCTAGCTCCAAAGCTTTTTCCTTCAGGGCTTTTTCCATTTCCCAGAAATTGTTCTGACTTAGAACTTGGCTTTTTCCACCACTTTTTCTTCAGTGTTTCATATTCTTCTCATTCACCTACACACAGGCCCACACAAACCAGTAGCCTTCTGCCTCTCCACACCTTACAAGTGCTTTTGTTTTGAAATATGCTGGTCATAAAGGTCTTTCATGTTTCTGTCACCAGACACCATAAATGAGTGTACCTGGGGCATACTGTCATCTTACATGATAACAGCAAGCAATACAAGGGAGAAGAAATAAATACCATTTTTTGGAAAAAACTGTGGGGTTTTGTTTCAGATTTGGGCTTTCAAGGAGCAGGGATAAATGCCTGTGATTTTTTTGTTTCCTTTCAGGGTATGTAGGAGGGAAGAATCAGTAAGCTTGGGAAAATGTGGAAAATACTAAGGCACTGGGAGGATACAGCAAAGATTAGCTCAGGAGCTTGGGGTCCTCAACAACCTGATGAATGTAAAAGCTGAGACCACTGAGAAATCCACTTGTTTCTGTGTTTTGCAGGTTCATGAAGACCCCAGATGAGATTATGAGTGGCCGAACAGATCGCCTCGAGCACCTTGAATCCCAGGAACTGGATGAACAAATATACCAAGAAGATGAGTGCTGAAGGAACAGGTGCAAGACCTCTGTGGGTCCATGGGAGAAACATCTGCCCGGATGGTTGGCATGGTTTGGGAGGGGAAGAAGCAACACAGGAGCAGTACTTGAGGTTGCCGCTTAGCTTGAAAACCACACAGGACCTGAAGCACCTTAACAAAACAGGCAGAAGTGGTGCTGGCAGAAAAGCAAAGGGGAGAAAGCCTGGACTTGTGCACTACTTCGCTGTTCCTACAAAGTCTCCCTTGAGT
>VXAY01002963.1:8006-18897 GCA_013399855.1 Oxyruncus cristatus | reverse complement strand
CTGGTCTTGGGGTGGGACACTGGAACAGAGACAGCAGGGGAGAGGTCAGAGGGGCTAGGATCGCTGGGATACCAGACCAGGATACTCTGGGGAGCAGATGGAGGGTCTCAGGTGAGTGACCCCGGCCTGGGGGTCCCAGGAGCCCCAGCCCCACCTTGGCCGAAGCAGGTGATGCTCCTCTTGAGCCCCTCCAGGTCGCAGGTGAACCTGCCGGCCCTGCCCAGCTCCTCATCGTACTTGCGCTCGCTCACAAAGTGCTGCAAAAGCGGGGAAAAAGCGGGTATTTGGGCTGGGAACGGGAACAGGGAAATCCTCCTAGTTCTGTCCTGGACGGGGGAGACCCTCCTGGTTCAGCCCAGGACAGGAGGGGTTTCAGGGAATTTAGGGAATGCAGAACTTTCCCCAGGTGGTGGGTGAAACCAGGATTTTACAAAACCACTTTGAATTCTGGTTGGACTCCAAGGTGTTTGGAATCCAAGGTGCCCCCCGGGCCCCCCAGGTGCTCCCAGGGCCCACCTTGATGTCAGCCCTGAGCTCCAGCAGCTGCTCCTCTGACATCCGCACGGCCCCGTCCGTCAGTTTCCGCAGGGCCTCCGCCCTCCTCTGCCTCCCCACCAGGATCTCCACTGGAAAACAGCCCTGGATCAGGGAAAAACCACCCCCTGACCCCTCAGGCCCCTCCCTGGGGTAATTCCAGCTCCAAACAGGCATGAAAACAGAGGTGGAAGCTCCAGGAGGGACGTTGGGAGCAGCTCTGTCCCTCTATCGCCTCTGGAATTCGTGTCTTTTCCATAAGATTTGTCCCATATTCTGAGAGGTGGGACATAGGAGAAACCCTGAAGGGAATTTCATGGAATTTTCTGGAATGGTTTGGGTTGGGAGGGACCCTAAAAGTGAGCAGAAAAGCTGTTTCCATCCTCAGGACTGTCAGGATTTTGGGAATTCCCACCCTCTGGAGAGGCTTGTAACAGCCATGGTGGAATTCTGAGGTGTTTGGGAATGATGGAAACAGGAGGGAAACACTGGAAAACCCCTTCAGGAACAGCCCCTTACTTGCTTCTGCCTTCACTTTGTCCATCTCGGCCAGCAAAGCCACCTCCCGGTCCATGAGGCTGCGGAAAACAGGGAAAAGGGAAGGGATTTAGTGCTGGAGAGGGCAGGAAAAGGCTCCGAGAGGAGGATCCAGCCGGGACACACCGGCAGGTGGAGCTGGAACCGAGGGAAGCGCCCGGAGAGCCCCGGATTGGGCTGGAATGGGGAGTGGAGCAGGGGGGACAGCGAGGAACTGGGGGGGACAGGGAAGAACTGGGGAACAGGAATGGGGGGAAGGAAGAGGTGGGAGCAGGAACTGGGAGCAGAGAGCTGGGGGCAGAAGGATGAACCGGGGAGCAGGAACTGGGAGCCCGACAGGGCACGTGGAGCTCACCTGGAGCCCCACAGGGCCCTAACCCTTTGGGACACAGAGGCGACACAGAGGGGACACCTAAGCAGGGCACAGCCCCAGGGCCTCAGGAGGGTCAGGTGCCCCAGAGCCCCCTCAGGTCACCCAAAGTCCCCCCAGGTGAGGCAAAGCATCCTCAGGTGCCCCAGAGCCCCTTTAGGTGACCAAGAGCCCCCTTAGGTCACCCCAAGCGCACCCAAGGGACCCCAAATCTCTCAGGTGAGCCGGAACTCTCTCAGGGAAGGCACAGCCCCCCAGATAAGGCACAACCCTCACAGGTGCCCCAGAGCCCCCCGGATCTCCACATCCTTCTGCTCCCACTCCAGAGCCTTTTCCACCCATTCCTTCGGGTGCCAACGAACCCCAAAGGAATTCCAGTCCCCCCAGTCTGGCTTTGTGCAGGAACCGGCTCCCAGACAGACCCCGGCCCCCCTAAGCCCCCTCCGTCCCCGTTCCTGGTTCCCACTGCTCCAGGTGAGTCAGGAATTCAAATCCAGCCCTTTAATTGGGCTCATTTCCCTTTTCATTCCCAACTACAAAAGCCCAAACCCTCCTGTCCCTGCTCCCCGCTCAGAGCCACCAGGGGACAGCAGGGTCAGCCCTTCATCCCTCGCCTTTTTTGAGGGAAAAGCATTGGAAAATGGGCAGAATGTTTAATTTAGTCCCTGTCTCAGGCACTGACATACCAATTCCCCTTCCCTGGGAGGGAGGGGGATCAATCTCTACAATTCCCTGGAACAGCAGCTCTGACATTTGGCTGCTTCTGGTGATTTATGGCTCCCTCCTCCCGCCTTTTTCCAGGGCAGGGAAGGGGCAGAGCCTCGGGAGTGAGGCTTCTCCCTGCTCCCAGGAATTCCCAGAGTGGCCACACCTGGATCTGCAGCACCCACAGGTGCCCCAGTGCCCCCTGGAAAGGGCAGGAATTCTGGAATTCTGGGGTAGAAGGGGGAAATGGGGCCTTAATTAATTAATTCCCAGCCACTTCAGGCCATTCCCAGAGTGTTCACACCTAGATCTTCCCCTCCCACAGGCTCCCTTTCCCTCCTGCCCATCTCCATGTGGGCATCTGGAATTCCCAGATCTGGAGAAGGGTGGGAACATGGGTTAATTACATATTCCTTAATTAATGACTAATTAAGATGCAGGAACAGTCTCAGGGCCTCATCCTGTTCCCACGATCCTGTTTCCCTGCTAGCCAGGAATTGAGAGCAGGATTAATACCTGTTAACCAGGAATTAGTACCAGGATTAATCCCAGTTAACCAAGGGAAGGATGTTTTCCAGACCTGGGAGAAGGTTTTAACATGTGAACTTTGCTTGGAGAGGATAAAAAATCCTTAACCCCCCACTCTAATAATATAGAATTTTTATAATAATATAGTTAATATTATATAATATAGAAAGACATTATAGATGATTATAATAAGATATATTATCAAAAATATAATATTCTGTGTATTATATATAACCATATAATATATATAAATAGATATAATTATATAATATAGACAATATAGCTGGGAAAAGGCTCTGGGAATTCTCCAGGCTCAGCCCAGAGACCCCAAAACCCCCTAGCACCTTCAACCCAAACCCTCAGGGAAATTCCAGAGTCATTTAGTCCTATTTTTAACTGAATTTAAGCTGCTTTTAAGCCTGGAAGAAAAACCCCACTTCCTTCAGGGAAACACTTCTTGGTGGGAATGTTGCAGGAGCACAAGGACAAGGCCACAACGAGCAGCCAAAACTGGCTAAAAGGCTTTAAATTCTTTTTTTTTTTTTTGTAATTTAAAACTGTCAGGTTTTTGACACAAACAGCTTTTGACACCAAGAGCTGCTGAAATCCCGGGATGTGGGAGCAGGATTTCAGCTCCTTGTCAACTCAGGGCAGGGTTTTATGGATATTTTCTTGTTTAATGGATATATTTCTTGTTTTATGGATATTTTCTTCCCCCAAAACCAATATTTGTGCAGTTTCTCAGGGCTGGGTTCAATCAGCTGCTCTAAACATCATCCCCAGCACAAACCCAGCCCCAACTAAACCCCAGCACTAATTACACACAGAGGGCACAATGTATGCCTGGATTAAAATGGGAAAACAAGGCTTTCCATGTGTTTTTATACCTCCCTGGTGACATCAAAGTCAAGCCTAATTTAAGGGTTTCAAATGGGAATGTTTGTTCCTCAAGGACAGGCACCAACAGGCCACAGGATCCCAAAACTTCTTCCACATCCCAGAATTTCTCCTTCCAGCTCAGGTCAGAGAGCAAACCAAGGCACAGGACTGGCTGAGTTTAGTCCTGGATTCATGGAATGGTTTGGATTGGGAGGGACCTTAAAGCTCCAGTTCCACCCCCTGCTGTGGGCAGGGACACCTCCCACTATCCCAGGGGATCCAACCTGGCCTGGGACACTCCCAGGGACGGGAAATCCTCTGGAAAATCCATCCCAGCCCCTCGCACCCTCACAGGCAAGAATTTTATCCCAAAATTCCATCTAGATCTCCCCTTTTCCAGATGGAAGCCCCTCACCTCTTGTCTTTGTCTCTCTCCAGCTCCTGGAACCCCCAGGGAAGGAAAATGTTCTTTAAAGGAGATTCCAACCCAAAGTGTTCCATGATCCCAGGCAAATAAACAGGAAGAGCTGCTCAATAATTCAGGGAAAATTATGGAATGTTTTGGGCTGGGAAGGACCTTAAAGCCCATCCAGTTCCATGGGCAGTCATATTTCCCCACCATTCTGGGACACTCCCAGAGGGTGGTGTAGCCAAAACCCCCCTGGACAACCAATTCCAGCCATCCCAGGAGCAGGATCCACACTCAGATTCCCACCCACCTGCTCTGGAGCTCAGCAAAGACCTGCTTCATCTTCCTGATGGACGTGTCCATCTCCTCCTTGAGCAGGGCCCGGTAGCGCGCCAGGGACACGGAGCAGCGCTGCAGGTCCTTCACCGACTTCTCGATGTTCGACCCTGGAACGGGAGGGAATGGGCAATTCCAGCCCTGGATCCTTCCTGCTGGCATGGGAAGGGGTGTTCCAAAAGTATGGCAGGGATCAAATGCGGCCCTGAGCTGGGTTTAGGCTGGAGATGAGCAAAGCCCAGGCTGCTCCAAAGCCCAGCACAAGGGAGATCAACTGTTTGTCCGGGGAAGGGAATTTCATGGAATTCTGGAATGGTTTGGGTTGGGAGGAACCTTAAAGCTCATCCAGTTCCACCTCCACTGGGACATCTCCCACTAACCCAGGTGGCTCCAACCTGGCCTGGAACACTGCCAGGGATGGGAAATCCATGATTTCTCCTGGATTGAATGCCTGGACTCTCCTAGGGATGAAAATCCTCCCACCAAGAGGTGACGGGCCCCATTGTTTCATGTCCCGGGGGCAGAGTTTGGCTCCTGCCAAGTGAAATTATGGATCTTGTTCCACCATTCCCTGAACTCCGCCCCTGATCCCCCCCAGCACAACCTCCCCGGTCACCAGGGGGTCTCCAGGCCCTTCCTGTCCCTCCCTGTTATTGTCACATCCCAGATTCGGACAAAACACCCCAAAAAGGCGGGGGGGAACCCCCTCCAGGGCTGTCACTTGTTGTCACTCGTTGTCACAGCCCCGGCCTGACCCTTCACAGGTTCTCAGAAACAGCCCCGGGATGTGACGGGGGGAGGGATGAGCTCTCCCTGCTCCAGAGAAAGTGCTGGAATTCCTGCTGTGCTGTGAGGAGGAGGAGGAAGAACCCGGACTCTGGGAGGTGTCCCTGCCCAGGGCAGGGGGTGGCACTGGATCATCTTCAATGCCCTTTCCAACCCAAACCATTCCATGAATCCACAGCTTTATGGTTTTCCCTCAATTATCCAAGGCTTGAGCAGATTCTCCTGTATTTTTATGGATATTTGACATACGTTTTATGGATATCTGACATATTTTATAGATTGATGAGTTCCCCTCCCAGCCTGGCCTAACCACGCCCAGCTCCCAAGGCCTCTCCAAGGCTCCTGCAGGAGCAGCTCCAAACCCTCCAATCCCTCCACATTCCCAAGGTTTTGTGTCCTTACCCATTTTCCTGCCAGGGGATGACACCGCAGCCTCTTCCCGGGGGTCGGAGTGGGGGGTGGGCAGAGCCCTGGTGGGGGGGATGGGGAGCCTTGGGGGGTCAGGGCCAGACAGTCCATTCCTTAGGCCGGGCTCTGCTGGGGAAAGGCAAACTCTGAGCCCAAAAAATCCAGCAAAAATCAGGATTTGGGACCAAAACCAAGGAAAACCCCCCCCAGAAAAATCAAGGCTATGCTGAAAAAATACCTAGAAAAACTGGGATTTGGGACCCAAAAACATCTCCTGAAAAACCCACCAGAAAATCAGGGTTCAGGACCCAAACCCAAGGAAAAGCCCCAAAAAAGCCCTTCAGATACTCCCCACCATTCCCATTCCCGTTTTCCAGCACTGACCATCCACTTCCCGGCCATCCATCGACATCCCATCCAGGCCCTCACTCAGGGAATCCACAGACTCTGTGTCCTGGGCGCAGCCGTTCACATGGAATCCGTTCACCCCCCCCTTCTCCCAGTTTCCTGGGGTCTCCTCTCCAGGGGAAACTGGTTTTCCAGGGGCTGGGAGGGTAGAGCTGGTGCCACTGGGAACTTTGGGTTTGGGTTTCTTCTTTTTGTTCTGGGAATTTCAGGGGGGAAAAAAACATATTAGTTGTGATTCCTGAAGGGATTTGTAATTCCTGGAGGGAATTTTGGCTGGAAAATCCCACAGGAATGCCATGGAAAATCACAGGAATCTCATGGAAAACCTCATGGGAATCCCATAGGAAAACAGGGAATTTCTGTGCCAGGTCCCCACAAGGTGCAGTTCAAACTCCCCCTGGGATTCCCTTTCCCATCATTCCCTACTGGATCCCCCAAATTCCAAAGGTTTTAGGGAATATTTAAGGAGTGGTACCTTTTTTTTGCCTGTCACAGTCCATTCCTTCAGCACCTCACTGGCATTCCCTGTAAAGGAAAACAGGGATGTGAGTTGGGAAAAGCAGCATTCCAGGTACTTCCCAGAGACTTGGAGGTGCTTCCACACTTGGAAAACCAACTTTCAAAGCTCCTGGTTGATGGAATAAAAGGACGGGTTTGAGCTGGGCTTTGGGAATTCCCAGTTGAGATATTGCTCCCTTGGGATACAGGGGAAAAAAATCCCATTTTTGGGTGGAAAATCCCATTTTCCAGGGAAAAAATCCCAGTTTCTGAGGAAAAAACATCTCCCAAATCTCCCCTTTGGCTCTGCCATTTCACAGGTTTTGGAACCAAATTCCTGTCCACAAACATGAGATGAACCTTCCACATCCCAAACTCCAGCCCCACTCACCTCCCACACCCCAAACTCCATCCAAAATCCCAGAATTCCTACCTTCCATGAAGGCCTGGACTGTTTTATCCACACAGTTGTCAAAGTGCTGCAGGACCAGGACAATCTCGTTGTTGCTCCTGTTGGGAACAATCGCCCGGACAGCTCCGATCTAGGGGGAAAAACATGGAAAACTGGCTGGAATTTGGGCTGTGGGAGGTGATTTATCTGGAATAAAGATTCCAAAGGCTCCTTTACCTTTTCCTTCATGTTCTCAAAGGTCCCTCCCTGGGCCATCACAGTGTTGGACTGAACATCAAAGATAAATCCCGAGGGATCTGTGGGAAAAGGAGAGGGAAAGTCCTAAATAACTGTTCCAAGGAGAACATGGATCCCCAAATCCCACTAATCCCAAAATCCCAGCACCTGAGAGCATTGTCCAAATCCTCCCTGGCCTCTGGAATTATGGAATAAGTATCGTGGATCAAAGTCCAGCTCCAGGCCCTGTTCAGGACACCCCAAAACCTCCCTAATTCCCAAAATCCCAACTTTTCAGAGCTTTTCCCTGAGCTCTGGCAGGTTTGGAGCCTCCTCCTTCCCTGGGGAGCTGTTCCAGGGCCCCACCACCCAGTGGGGGTTGGATTTATCCCAAAATCCAGCCTAAACCTTCCCTGGCACAGCTCCAGCCATTCCCTGGGATCCCCCAGAGCAGAGGCTGGGATGAACAATGACCATTCCCACATTAAACCTCCCCCTGATCCCAGCAGCAAAGAGTTAAGGAGCCTCTGGAGCAGCCCTTGGATACCAATTTCCTCCTCCTAGAGACACCAGTGGCATCCAGACTGATAAATGGGAATGAAGATCCAGCAGTTTGTGTTCCAGGAGCTCCCAGGGAATGTTTGGATGCTCCAAGAGACCCATAAACGGAGACAAGCCATCACTGACATCCAAAAGGTCACATAAATCTGCAAATTCTCAGCCATTCCCTGGGGGATTTCCTGCCAGGCAGGTCTAATTCCAGGTTTTAAGAAGGAAAAGGGATGTTGCTGTGGTTTTCTGGGATAAAATATGGTGGTTTAGGGCTCAGGAAGGGCCTTGGAGCAGATAAAAACAAGATCCCGAGGTTTGGAATGATCCCATTTGGCATCACCACCCTCTTTCCAGGGAGTCATGGAATTACTACGGCTGGACAAGTCCCCTTAGACACCAAATCCAACTGTTTGAGGGGGCCTTTCCAAACTTAATAATTCCATGAACCCCCTGGAAACCCCATGACCCTCCTGGAAAGGGGTTTGTGCTGGACTTACTACAGTTGGAAAAGCCCCCTGAGACACCAAATCCAACTCTTTTATGGGGCTCTTCCAATCTTCGCCATTCCAGGACTCCCCAGAGATTCCATGACACCTGTTCCCTCCTGAAACACCAGTTCCCGCCCCTTCTATCCCAGTAAACCACACCCGGATCCCTCTTCCTTGGCAAATGCCCACGATTTGGGCCATCCCACCCCGCAGTTCTCCTGCAGGGCCCCTCCGGTGTCCCCGGGCGTGTCCCTGCCCTCCCTCAGCGATGTTCCTGATATCCCAGAGCCGCTGGTGCACCCCCTCCCCTCCTGTAAATAACCAGGACGTGGGTTGGAGACGCCCCATTGACTCCCAGACATTGATGGAGCTTTTCCTCCCCCACAGCTCCAAACACAGTGACAGAGCCCTAGGAATGATGGAAAGGTCAGCCCTGGATTCTGAGAGGATAAATCCCTCAGAGCCCCCTGGCTGGAGCCACATTCCCACCCCCCCACATACATTACTCCCCGGCATTCCAGCCCTTCATCTTCCAAAGGGCTCCAACCTCACCTCAACAAGGGGAATTAATGATGTTTTCCCCCAAAATTTTCATGGCAGAGCAGCCACTGAGGATCCTGGGCAAGAAATCCCAGAATTCCAGGATCCTATGGATCCAGCCTGGCCCATCCCACTGTCCCTTCCCACATCCCACCCAACTTGTTGCCATCCTGAAGGTGCCTACATCCCCTTGTCCAGACTGATCCCAAATCATCACCAAGGACATTAAAGAGACTCCTGAGTCCTGGGAAGTGCCCATTCCCAGCTGGAAGTGCTGGGATTCCCAGGGCAGGGAGCTCCTTCCAAGCCTCCTCTCTGGCTGCTTTGCTCCAGCCCCAAATCCTCCCGGAGTTCAGACACTTCTCATGCAAAATTTATGCGCCTGAGCCGACCCCAAACCCGCTGGATACAGCCCTGGATGTGCTCCCAGGAATCCTTAATGGGATCTGCTGGCACCAGGGGCTCCCCGGGAAGGGACGGAATTTCAAACGTGGCCACCAGGACTCAAGAGCTCGGAATTTGCATTTTTGTGGGAAGGAAAAGATCCTTCCTTGGGTCGGGAAAAGATCCTTCCCTGTGACAGGAAAAGCTCCTTCCCCAGGTCAGGAAAAGCTCCTTCCCCATGTCAGGTAAAGCCAGATTTTCCCTCTGGCCAGAGCCTGAATTCCCTCAAATAACAACTTCTCAATGTTTTCCCACAACTTCCCATCTTTTCCCTCAGTTTCCCCCCTTGTTTTTCCCCTCCCAGACCCTTCAATTCCCTTCCCAGGTGAGATTTTCCCTCAGCACTGATGAAACCAACTCCATTCCTTAATTCCTTAAATGATTTCTTAAATGATTCCAAGGGCTCAAACTCCAACACAACCACTGAAAACCACTCCCAAATGATCGCATATCCCGATTTCCAGGACTTATTCCCTGGATCCTGCTCAGGGTTCCTCAGGTCGGTGGCATTTCTGTGACAAAGCCCCTAGAAATAACCACTTTATGGAGAACAAAAGCTCTTCCAGGAGGGAAAGGACAGGAATTGTCAACTCAGGAGACTTAAATTATTAATTAGTCAGTGCAAATAAAGAGAAAATGTGACCTCCCGACACACAAACACCCTCTGGAATTAATATTCCACACAAAGAATCCCCTGGAATCAGAAAGGTGGGTTTGGAGGAAATAAACTGCTCCTGGTGCCACATTCAAGGAAAAAAAGGCTTAGAGAGGGTTCATTTGAGGTGTTTTTTCAAGAGGGAAGTGTTTTTCCAAGGCCTGAGCCTTCCCACCCCAAATCCAGGCTCATTCCTTGACTGGACTCCTAGGAAGGGGTTCCCACAAGCCAATCCAAGGAGGAATCCTGTCCCAAAATCCCATGTTCTCTGGAAAACACAACCAAATCTGGGGAGAACTAACCCATAACGAACCCAAACACTTCCCAAATCCGGGCCCAGCAATGGGATTTCACCACTGGGATCCCAAAAAACCTGCAAAGTCCAGCTCTGCCACTTCCCAGCTGTTATTTTTCCCTCAATATCCCCATTTTTTCCTGCTCTTTTCACTCCTGCTGCCTGTGGAAAGGCTGAGATATTCCCATTAGAGCCTGGAAGTCACAGCTGTCCGAGTGGGAGAGTTGAAATGCCCCTAAAAATGTCACCGAGCCCAGAAGGTCCCGGGATGTCACTGAGACGGTGACAAGGAGCTGTCAGACGGGCCCGGAGGCTCCCCAGGGAACAGGGAGGGAACGAGGCCTTTTCCCAATTAAAAAACTTGGGAATCACCAGCCCTGGGTCGGGTGGAAAAGGGGAGGTTTGATTCTGTCACACCTTACCTTTTGTGTTCTGCTTTTTAGACATTTCCAGCTCCAAATTCAGCCACAAAAAGGGGGGAAATAATGGGAATTCTGAGCAGTTTTAGGGACTGGGGAGGAAAATTCCCAGTCTGGGGGCCTGAAGCTGTTGGAAACGAAAGGACAGGCAGAGCAGCTCCTTCCTGGGGGAGGTTCTGTCCCAGCTCCAGGTAGAATTTCTGGACGAGAAAAGAGAGAATGAAAAAAAGGGATGAGAGGAGGGAATTGCTGGGGTGGGAGGCAAAGTGTTCCCAGGGGCTTCCAGGGGTTTTTAAGGAGCTGGGATTTGAAAGGGACAAAAGAGCCAGACAGGAAAAAAACCCAGCTATAAATAGATATAAATTTGTATTTATTACATAGGTTTAATTTATGTGTTATTAATGTTATTAAATATTAGAAATATTGCCTATAATCACTATTATTTATATACTTTAATTTATATATTATAGAA
>VXAY01002959.1:23779-50528 GCA_013399855.1 Oxyruncus cristatus | reverse complement strand
TACTGGCTCTTTTTATCAGAAAAACATTATCTAAAACATAATCCTATATCTGGAATATAGGATCAGATATATGGAACTATATATCCTGCAAATACTAAACGTCATACCTCTTTTCAGTTAAAATGAAAAGGTACGTTTGCATCAAAGAGCCACTTGTGCTTAGAAGTGCTCAGTGACCCCAACTTAAGTAGGGAAGACCAATTAAAACATTTTCTCACCAAAAATAAAAGTCCATTTACATAAGTTTGTGGCTTATCTTTCAAATTAAGTGTTAATAGACCTATTATTTGACTGAAAAAATAACGCAATATAAATACTTTAATTCATAAAGTTTTGATTCCTTGGTGAAAGTAAGGCCTAGGTTCTCCAACAGCAGTGACTGCAATGCTGTGTACCAAAGTGTCCACATCAAAACTCAAATACAGACACAGCTACCTCGATTGAGGGTGTGCATTTTATCAGTCCCTAGCATTCCAATTGCTTTTACCTTGTCTAAATAGTAACTGCAATAACCTCTTTAAAAGTTCATGACATTTCAGAGGGAAATTTTAATAAATAACTTACAAGTGCAAAGCATAATTATTGTTTACCTCCAGAGTTAACAGTGAAGTCCTATTCAGGAAATTTTTTCTGCAGTAAGTCATTTCAGCACGATACCCCCCTTCCTCTCGAGCCCTTTTCCACCTAAGGAAAAAATGCTGTCTTATTACAGCAAGAAGAATCCCATCAAGAAAATAACAATAGAAATGGTAGTAAATTAAAAAGGAATAATGTTTTCTGGTCAGCATTCTCCACTTTAAAATAAGTTGCATTAATGAAGATGAATGCTGTTGGTGTAAAGGCACTCTAGAGAATGTGCCTGTAACATAGACTGGACAAGACACTAATAAAAATACAAAATGATTTTCACTCAAAAACCACACACTCCTTGACAGCTGAAACAAAATTCAGGTGTGATATTTGAGACTTAGTGACAATACCCTGAAGAGAAAAAAACCTGTATGTAATTTCATACTTTTGTACTTTACCAAATACAAAATACTCTGGTTAGAATACCACAAACAGCAAGCAAAACACACTAGGAAAAACTGACACAGTAAACCTCTATATATGTGTCAGCACCGTTAAAAGGAGTTAAAAGAATAAAATACTAAGCAAGCTATCCTTTTGTGTTACAGTATTTGACAAGCTATTGTTATTCTGAAGACAAATACCTGAAATGAAAGCAGTTGAAGAGATATTAAGGATGCTTTACATAATACCATTACTTAAGTGTTATCTACAAATAGCTATAAGCACGGAATTATCATTTACCCCAGATAAGCATTGTAGATTGTTATATGGTCTGAAACTGCCATAGCTAGAGATGATTTTGCAAGATCTGCTTCATCTTTTCGACCAATTGGTGTAGTAAATGGGGATTTTTCTGTCATAACAGCAGCCAGAGTTGCCTGCAATTAGTAAAGTACACATTACTTAACAGTATTTTATTGTAAGCTTACAGGTTTATCATACAAATAGCTTTACATTTTCTTTCACTGTTATCACAGAATTATAGATCTGTTTGGGTTAGACAGGACCTTAAAGATCATCTAATTCCAAGCCCCTGCCATGGGCAGGGACAGTTTCTACTAGATCAGGTTGCTCACAGTCCCACCCAACCTGGCCTTGAACACTTCTAGGGATGGGACACAGACAGCTTCTCTGGGCAACCTGTTCAAGTGCCTTTACCAC
Source organism: Oxyruncus cristatus (assembly GCA_013399855.1). Lineage (NCBI taxonomy): Eukaryota > Metazoa > Chordata > Aves > Passeriformes > Cotingidae > Oxyruncus > Oxyruncus cristatus. The sequence continues at coordinate 48,794 of VXAY01002959.1, read as the reverse complement.
CTTCACACTAAAGAATTCCTAATATCTAACCTAAACCTATCCTCTTTCTGTTTAAAGCCATTTTCCTCTTGTTCTGTCACTACACGCCCTTGTAAAAAGTCCCTCTCTAACACATTCCAGGTACTGAAATGCTTAGGTCATCCTGAAGCCTTCTCTTCTCCAGGTTTAACACCCCAAGTTTCTTAGCCTTTCCTCACAGGAGAGGTGCTCCATCCCTCCCATCATCGTCATGGCCTCCTCTGGACTCGCTCAAGCTACGCCCTTTCTATGCTGGGGACCTCAGAGCTCCAAGTGGGGTCTCATGAGGGCAGAATCACCTCCCTTAACCTGCTGGCCACCAGCCCAGGATACAATTGGCTTTCTGGGCTGCAAGTGCACATTGCTGGGTCGTGTCCAGCCTCTAATTCACCAGGACCCCCAAGTCCTTCTCAGTAGTGCTGGTCTCAATACCTTCATCCTACAGCCTGTACTGATACTGGTTGTTGTCCCAACCCATGTGCAGCACCTTGAACTTGGCCTTGCTGAACCTCATGAGCATCACGTGCGCTTCTCCAGCTTGTCCAGGTTCCTCTGGATGGCATCCCATCCTTCAGGTGTGTCAACCACACCACTTGGGGTCATCAGCAAATCTGCTGAGGGTGCACTTGATCCCTTTGTGTACACCATTAATGAAAATATTAAATAATGCTGGTCCCACTACAAATATTCATCAACATTCTAGTGGTCACTGATATCCATTGGGACTCAGCTGTTGACGACTACCCCCTGGATGTGACCAGTTTCTTATCCATCAAAAAACCACCCATCTAATCCATCTCTTTGCAATTTAAAGAGAAGGATGTTCTGAGGGACTGTGTCAAAGGCTTTACAAGAAGTCCAGGACATTTGTGGCCCTTCCTTTGCCAACTGATGTAGTCACTCCATCATAGACGGCCACTACATTGGTCAGGCAGAACTTGCCTTTGGTGAAGCCGTGCTAGCTTCACCAAATCATCTACCTGTCCTCCATGTCCCTTAGCATATGCCTAGGAGGATCTGTTCCANGAAAATATTAAATAATGCTGGTCCCACTACAAATATTCATCAACATTCTAGTGGTCACTGATATCCATTGGGACTCAGCTGTTGACGACTACCCCCTGGATGTGACCAGTTTCTTATCCATCAAAAAACCACCCATCTAATCCATCTCTTTGCAATTTAAAGAGAAGGATGTTCTGAGGGACTGTGTCAAAGGCTTTACAAGAAGTCCAGGACATTTGTGGCCCTTCCTTTGCCAACTGATGTAGTCACTCCATCATAGACGGCCACTACATTGGTCAGGCAGAACTTGCCTTTGGTGAAGCCGTGCTAGCTTCACCAAATCATCTACCTGTCCTCCATGTCCCTTAGCATATGCCTAGGAGGATCTGTTCCAAGAGGTGAGGTTGACAGGTCAGTAGTTCTCAGGGTCCTACTTTCCACTGTTTTTTAAAAAAGGTGGCTAAAATGTCCCTGGTGACTTTCTCCAGTCACCAGGAACTTCACCTGACTATCTAAATTTTTTGAATATCATGGCAAGTGGCTTGGCAACTACACCAGCCAATTCCCTCAGGACTCTGGAATCCATCTCATTGGATTCCTTACATTTACATAGATTCAGGTTCCTCATGTGGTCATGAACCTGATCCTCTCTAACAGTAGGAGGGACTTTGCTGCCCCAGTCCCCATCTTGCATTCCACCCACTCAAGAAGTGCAGCAAGAGAGGGCGTCATTGAAGACCAAGGCAAAAGTGCTATGGAGTTCCCCAGCCTTCTCCTCATTCATTGTTATCAGCTAATCAGCCTTGTTCACCAGGAGGGAATGCTTTCTTTGACCTTCCTTTTCCAGCCGACATAGCTGTATAAGCACTTCTTGTTCTTCTTTGTGTCCCTTGCCAAGTTCAGCTCCAGCTTTGCCTTGGCCTTCCTCACCCCATTCCTACACAAAGAGACTGCATCCTTACACTCTTCCCAGAATATCTGTCCTTGCTTCCACTGCCTGTGCATTTGCCTGTTGCCCTTAACNTTATCTACAAATAGCTATAAGCACGGAATTATCATTTACCCCAGATAAGCATTGTAGATTGTTATATGGTCTGAAACTGCCATAGCTAGAGATGATTTTGCAAGATCTGCTTCATCTTTTCGACCAATTGGTGTAGTAAATGGGGATTTTTCTGTCATAACAGCAGCCAGAGTTGCCTGCAATTAGTAAAGTACACATTACTTAACAGTATTTTATTGTAAGCTTACAGGTTTATCATACAAATAGCTTTACATTTTCTTTCACTGTTATCACAGAATTATAGATCTGTTTGGGTTAGACAGGACCTTAAAGATCATCTAATTCCAAGCCCCTGCCATGGGCAGGGACAGTTTCTACTAGATCAGGTTGCTCACAGTCCCACCCAACCTGGCCTTGAACACTTCTAGGGATGGGACACAGACAGCTTCTCTGGGCAACCTGTTCAAGTGCCTTTACCACCTTCACACTAAAGAATTCCTAATATCTAACCTAAACCTATCCTCTTTCTGTTTAAAGCCATTTTCCTCTTGTTCTGTCACTACACGCCCTTGTAAAAAGTCCCTCTCTAACACATTCCAGGTACTGAAATGCTTAGGTCATCCTGAAGCCTTCTCTTCTCCAGGTTTAACACCCCAAGTTTCTTAGCCTTTCCTCACAGGAGAGGTGCTCCATCCCTCCCATCATCGTCATGGCCTCCTCTGGACTCGCTCAAGCTACGCCCTTTCTATGCTGGGGACCTCAGAGCTCCAAGTGGGGTCTCATGAGGGCAGAATCACCTCCCTTAACCTGCTGGCCACCAGCCCAGGATACAATTGGCTTTCTGGGCTGCAAGTGCACATTGCTGGGTCGTGTCCAGCCTCTAATTCACCAGGACCCCCAAGTCCTTCTCAGTAGTGCTGGTCTCAATACCTTCATCCTACAGCCTGTACTGATACTGGTTGTTGTCCCAACCCATGTGCAGCACCTTGAACTTGGCCTTGCTGAACCTCATGAGCATCACGTGCGCTTCTCCAGCTTGTCCAGGTTCCTCTGGATGGCATCCCATCCTTCAGGTGTGTCAACCACACCACTTGGGGTCATCAGCAAATCTGCTGAGGGTGCACTTGATCCCTTTGTGTACACCATTAATGAAAATATTAAATAATGCTGGTCCCACTACAAATATTCATCAACATTCTAGTGGTCACTGATATCCATTGGGACTCAGCTGTTGACGACTACCCCCTGGATGTGACCAGTTTCTTATCCATCAAAAAACCACCCATCTAATCCATCTCTTTGCAATTTAAAGAGAAGGATGTTCTGAGGGACTGTGTCAAAGGCTTTACAAGAAGTCCAGGACATTTGTGGCCCTTCCTTTGCCAACTGATGTAGTCACTCCATCATAGACGGCCACTACATTGGTCAGGCAGAACTTGCCTTTGGTGAAGCCGTGCTAGCTTCACCAAATCATCTACCTGTCCTCCATGTCCCTTAGCATATGCCTAGGAGGATCTGTTCCAAGAGGTGAGGTTGACAGGTCAGTAGTTCTCAGGGTCCTACTTTCCACTGTTTTTTAAAAAAGGTGGCTAAAATGTCCCTGGTGACTTTCTCCAGTCACCAGGAACTTCACCTGACTATCTAAATTTTTTGAATATCATGGCAAGTGGCTTGGCAACTACACCAGCCAATTCCCTCAGGACTCTGGAATCCATCTCATTGGATTCCTTACATTTACATAGATTCAGGTTCCTCATGTGGTCATGAACCTGATCCTCTCTAACAGTAGGAGGGACTTTGCTGCCCCAGTCCCCATCTTGCATTCCACCCACTCAAGAAGTGCAGCAAGAGAGGGCGTCATTGAAGACCAAGGCAAAAGTGCTATGGAGTTCCCCAGCCTTCTCCTCATTCATTGTTATCAGCTAATCAGCCTTGTTCACCAGGAGGGAATGCTTTCTTTGACCTTCCTTTTCCAGCCGACATAGCTGTATAAGCACTTCTTGTTCTTCTTTGTGTCCCTTGCCAAGTTCAGCTCCAGCTTTGCCTTGGCCTTCCTCACCCCATTCCTACACAAAGAGACTGCATCCTTACACTCTTCCCAGAATATCTGTCCTTGCTTCCACTGCCTGTGCATTTGCCTGTTGCCCTTAACTTTGACCAACAGTCTCGACTCACCCGTGCTCTATTTCTCAAGCCTGAGGATCACTAGCTCTTGCACCCTATGCAACATGCAAATATTTAATGATAGTTTATCTTCTATGAAGTTTCAAGGAAAACTTAGCACCTTAAAAATTTCCTACACAGAATTCAGTACTTGCTATATTGAAGCCACTGCTTACATAATGCCTTACATACATGGATAAAAATATCAAATCTCAAAACTCACATGAAATGTTCTGCCAAGTGACAGACCAGTACCCGATACAGTGAAGGTCAAATTAATCAACTGCTCTAGGTTATACCACATTAACAGGAAATACTGAGAATTTTAACTTCCACTTTCCAGCAACTAACATACCCATGTTTCCTCCTAATTTGCAATGAATTAAACAGATTAGATGAAAATGCTAGTCTTTATAGAATAAATTACCACATCAATTATTTTCAGTAACTTTACATCAGCATATTCTTGGCCTACAAACTGTGGGGTAATCCAGACTGCCTAACCCGTAAGTAAGAGGACTTTTTCTGTAAGTATTAGACTCCCTGGGATCACCACAGACATGACTGGAGACCAAGCCTGACTATACCTTGTGAATAGTACCTAGGAGTTTAAAATAATAGAATCATTTTAGGTTGGAGAAGACCTTTAAAATAAACGAGTCCAACCATAAAAAATTCTCTGATTATTCCCCTGCATGATACCTGGCTGCCCTTACCCTGAAATAAACATTTTAACTTCTTGCATCATCTTTTTGAAATACCACACTGCAAAAAATGAGGTTAATTACAAAGATTTAAAAATTTCTACACTTCTTAAAATTTAGATAAATTTTTACTCACCACAGGATCCAAGCAACCAAATATAGCACCAAATATAAGCATTTTGCCAATCTTTACATTAACAGGAAGGGCTGCAAGGTGCTGGCCCAGTGGAGTCAGCTTGGGCTCGTTTAAGTGACAAGCCCCAATCTTCCTCAATAGATTCATTGCATTACCAATTACTTGCTGCTGTGGCGGGTCTAATGCTCTGGAAAGAAAATCTTCAGGAGAGCCAAGATTGCATTTCTGTGGAGTAAAGGGGTATGTATTTCAATATAAAAATTTATAATAAAGAACTTTCCTAGTAGCTAAAAAATACTGGAAAGCTGTTCCTGCAATCAACTCCCTCCCCTCTAAACATACCTCTTGTTTCCCAGATGGCTGACATGCCCCACACTAAGTTTACAAAACTTGGACGGACTTCATACAGCATGACCACTGTTCAGAGAAGGGTGTTACCAATCACCACTGATGAGCAGGACACTCAAACCTGATGGGATACAGTTCAACCTAGCACTATTTTGCCAGGTTGCCAGTTTTCCCATGTATATCTTACTCGCTTAGGACATGGAGAGAGGCAATGGCATTGCTCCCTTAAGCAGAAATCAAGTAGAAGACTATTTAAGTTTGAATTGTCACTCTGAGGCAATCGTACAGCACACTATTCTCACTGAACACCACACTCTGGATTTTCCAGCACACAAGTGCCGAGTTACCCCCTGACCTTGTGGGAGAAGCCCCACTGACTAATTACACTGGATTAGGTCTGTTCTAGCAGACGTTTTTAGCTAATAAGGTCAGTGATTCCAAAACAGACAGTAGTATGAAGGTACAAAGGTGTGCATCGTATTTTTAGCTAGTGAGGTGTATTGGGCTTCTGTGGACAGGTTTTGGTAGTAGGGTGACTGTGCGAAGCTGCTAGAATCTTCCTTCATGCCCAATAAAGCCAATGCTAGCTGGTTCCAGGACCAACCTACCCCCAGATGGGGTTACCACCTCTGGGGTGGTAAGTTACTGCACAGAAGCAAACTACAGAGAAGAGAGGGGTGAGCATGTGTGAGAGCAACAACCCTGCAGACACCAAGGTCAGTGAAGAAGGAAAGGAAGGAGGTGCTTCAGCATTCTGCAGCATGCAGCCCGTGGGGAAGACCATGGTGAGGAAGACTGTGCCCCTGCAGCCCGTGGAGATCCATGGTGGAGCCCATGCCTGAGCAGACAGATGCATGAAGGAGGTTGTGACACCATGGGAAGCCCACACTGGCGTAGCTTCCTGGCAGGACCTGTGGCTCCATAGAGGGAGAAGCCCACCCTGGAGCAGGTTTGCTGGCCAGACTTGTGACTGTGTGGGGGACCCAAATTGGAGCAGTTAATGAAAAACTGTAACCTCTAGCAAGGATTCACAATGCAGAAGTTCATGGAAGGACTCTAGACTGTGGGAGGGACCCCAGGTGGGAACAGGGAAAGGAGTCCTCCCTCTGAGGACGAAGCCGCCGCAGAAGTAATGTGTGATGAAATGATCGTAACCCCTCTTCCTTGTCCCCCTGCTCTGTTGGAGGGCAGGAGGTAGGGAATTGGAAATACAGTTATGCCTGGGAAGGAGGGAGGGGTGGGTGGAAAACATTTATAAGCTTTGGGGTTTACTTCTCATTATCCTACTGACTTGATTGGTTATAAATTCAATTAATTTCCCCAAGTCTGTTTTGCCCGTAATAGTAATTGGTGAGTTATCTCTCCCTGTCCTTAACTCTGTCTATTATATTTCATTATATTTTCTCAGCTGAGAAGGGTATCAATAGAGAGACTTCGGTGGGCACCCAGTGTCCATCCAAGGTCAACACACCACGCAAGGTTAGCAATTCTAAAACCAAAATCCATACCATAATATGAAGGCATAATTCCTCCAAAGGCACCCGCAGTATTTCTGGAACAGAATATTCCATGAAACTTTCAAACCTGCAACATCATAAAAACATAAAATCACATACATTCAATTTAATATTTGAATTTCACGTGGTCATTCTTTGTAGATATTCTTTTGATGGGCATGGCAGGGGGAGTAGCATTCATCCTTTGAATTAAGGCATGTGTCGTAGCTTTGAAAGCAAGAGTTTTAGTCAGAGAGGGTAAGGCAGTAAGACCCCAATTTTCAAACCAAGTCTGTAATTAGCTCTCGAACTGGAAATCCTGTAAGCAGCTAAAACGCACACTTCATTGGTTGTATCACAATACTTTAACTTTGTTTCTCAGCTGAAAGTTGGTTCAGACTTTCACAGAAGCAGGAAAAAGTTTATTCACTGCAGGGACAGAAACTAATTCTGTCCCCACATCTTATCCACAGAGACAGAAACCACTTCAGAAACCTACAGATTCGCCTGACAAAAAAATTGAAGTTCAGGAGGTAAGGTTTGCACCTATTGGATGTGAAGCAGTAAGTGTTGTCAAAAACTGATGTTCTACAATTCCTTGGTGCTGCACTTCTCCTTTAATCATGAATATTTCTTCTGAACATATAATAGAGACACTAAGAATAAAAGAAACCTCTTTTAAGAATGTGAAACAAAGACTATTTTAACACTTCATACATACGACATTCAAATTCTAGTTTTGGTTGTTTTTTTTTTTTCCAGTTTAATTCTTCCAGTTTGTAGTAATTAAAGTGAATTTCAACAAGAATTCTTGGTTTTGCACAGAAAAAAAGACAAAGATATCTATGCGATTTACAAAATCTTGCTGAGTTTACAATACCTGTCTCTCGTGTACATTCGGAAGCAGAACCCGTCCCTAACACGTCCAGCTCTTCCTTGTCGCTGCAGCGCACTCGCTTTACTAACAAAGGTCTCTTCCAGGGAACTCATCTGACTGCTTTCGTGATACCTGAAAAATTCAAAATCAAAGAACCTTGAATATAAATTACAAATGAAAGCGTAAAAATTGGGACGTGAAAGAGCTTTTTTATTATTTTATCTTCCTGGCAATTCAGAATTGTTCCAACACGTTGTGTAGGAATTGAGACAGTAAAAAAAGGATCTCCTTAATTTTAAACCAGTACTTAATCACGATTCTCCACATTTATGAACAACTTCCCTTGTTCAAATCGTTTGAAAATCCAAACTTGTACCTAAATTGCAAGCTGTTCAATGAGCTCAGCACATTTTTGAATCCAGAACTGTGGTTTAATAAGGATATTACAAAATTCTTGCAGTACTAACCTCTAAATATTTACTGTAATCACAGTGTGATTGATGAAAATCAAACTCTCACCTATTTTCCTTTGTTCTCCCAGTATCAATTACAAAGACAACGTCTGGTATTGTAATACCTGTCTCTGCTATATTGGTTGCCAAAACAATCTGGAAAAAATAACATAAAAACTGTTAGACATTCCATAATTCTTCTATTTATGTTATCTTTTAAATCACTATTTCAGAGTAAGTTTGGTTAAAATCTTTTACCCAGAAGTGTTTCCCTAAATAATCTGACAAATAACTAAAAACTATGTAACTCAGAAAATGGTCTGGTTTTCCCCAGTTACTGAGGAATTAAAAGTTAAGTAAGAATTTCACATTGACTTTTTGTTTTATATTCCACTAACATTACTGGCTGGTATCTTCTAAAATTTATCAACATTTAATTAAATAGTTTGGCAGTAAATGACTTACTATTTTCCTACAGAAGAGCTATAGTTACGGGTTAACAACAGTTAAAATACAGGAAAGCAACAATTAAAGATGTCATAGAAAAATATTAGGTTTAAAAATTTGTCTGACTACTGTCAAGGTTTTCACAGCATATTAGCTTCTATCCATTACAGACCACCAAATTAGAATTGTTTCTTTAAAGTGAGAAAATTCTGGGAACAACTGGTTGTTGCATAATTCTGTACGATTGGATTTTATAACGATTCAGAATTGCAACCACAGAAAGTTTCTCCTTTCAGTGGTGAACTTTCTAAATACATCATACCTTTCTAATACCAAGAGGAGGTATTGTAAATGCAGATACTTGATCTTGAGTTGAAAGAACAGAATGCAAAGCTATCAATCTGTGCCTAGAAGAAGAAATTACAGTAATCAATATATACTTATCAAATAAAATACAGTAAAAAAATAAGACCAGCACAATGACAATAGTTAAGAGAAAGCAACTAGAATGGACAATTAAAAGAGTGAAACTTCGTATGATTAGGTATGAAAGTCTGCCTCACTGTATTATTACAATACAAATTAAAAATACCATCATTCATTCACAGGGCTGTTCTATTCAGTAAAACTGCAGGAAAAATACTACTACTGCAAAACTCTAGGTTAATTTACATCAACAGCCTAGCAAAAAAGGGAACTAGGTGTCCATGAACTCAAGCTCTTTACATTGTGCTTCCAAGACAAGGACCACTATTGATACTTTGCACAGATCTATGAACACATGCAACTTTCTGTTTGAGTAATACAGGCCTTCAGGGGGAAGACAGCCACAGAGATTTGTACTTTCCTTCTCTTCCAGACCTTAACATCTCAGTCCATCTATGAATCTTTGGCATTTGACTGCAAATGTTCTTTTCACATAATTGTCTAACTTTTAGTTACCCACAATATAAATTTCAAAACTATCTGTCATTACAGTCCTAGGCCATTTCTCTTGGTAGATTATTGTCTCTGGAGCTCTTCGCAGGAAGCAGTCACTTCCCAGTAAGCCACAGAAATCTATATCCCAGGTAGGGCAGCTTCCACACCCTAAGTGGAAAAGAAGTAGTCAAGTTCTGTGTGATTAGGTTTGTTGAAAAACATAATAAAAAATAAAGTTATTACTGTATCATTCCTAAGCATCTGGCATTTTTCCCTGTATAAATTTTAGATAATAAAAGGACATTTGTAGCACAAATAGCTCCCAGTTGCCTTTTTCAAGAATAGCAAACATTGAGTATACTTGTTGTGTTTTAAGTTAAACTACTAACTTCATAGAAAATACCTGTATTACCTGTCACGCAAGTTAAATCTTCTGTCAGTTGAAATGAGATCATACAGCTGTTGGATATGGGCAAGGCCTGGTAAAAAGATCAGCACAGCACCCTCAATGTTCTTGAACTGGGGACTTCTGTCTGGAAAGTTACAGTACAGGCATACAATTAAAACAAACATGCATTTGCAAATAGTTTCACATGACAACAAGAACTTTGCTCTGCAGTCAGTGCTTTTTAGCATGTTTAATATGAGTTTAAGTACTTCATTATCAGTAGAAAGTACTGGAAAGTAAGTCCACAGGACAACCCCAACTACATAAACTTTTTAAAAGTAGACTGTACCTAAGTATGCAAGCAACTCCAAAATAAGTTCAAGGTTGATCTTGTAAGGGTTCATATATAAGATAGCCTGCTGCGTACGACTGCTATACTTCGCATAGTAAGGAGCCAAATCAATACCAGATCCAGACTGGACTGGGACATATTCCTAAAAGACAAGAGCAGGTAAAGAAGATCGTATTCTTAGTGTTTTAGAAGAATGTAAGAAAGCAGAAGACCAATTTGCCATTCACTTTAACCAGACATTGACGTGAGAGATATTTAATTAACTACCCACGAAAACCAATGCAAGTCAGATTAAATCACAGCCCCTACATAACGTGCATAGGTATCTACTACTGTTATATGACATTCCAGATTCAAAAAAACAAGTAAAGGCTGTCCAAAAAGTAAACTGTTTTTAGGTCCATATCTGGCATTTGTTTGGTTTCAATTCAAACTGAAGTAACAGGATGTCCACCCTTCTTTCAAAACTCTTCCTTTAGGGTATAAGAAACTAGTTTCCCCCCTCTCCTTCCCTCCCTTGACTCTTCTCTAATGGTTGCAATGAATTAGATGGCAACTTCTGCAGTGTCTTGGAGCAGGAGAGAGGTACAAGATGAGACACACATTTAAATTTACTGCTTAATTGTTTATAGACGTCTTACATACATAGTATAAAGTTTCTATGCTAAGTGCTACTATTGTATTGGGTTTGTGTGCCCAGGTTTTGGTAGCAGGGGGGCTACAGGGGTGGGTTCTGTGAGAAGCTGCCAGAAGCTATGCCCATGTTGGGTACAGCCAATGCCAGCTGGCTCCAAGACAGACCCACCTCTGGCCAAGGCCAAGCCAATCTGGAATGACAGTAATGCCTCTGTGGTAACATATTTAAGAAGGAAGAAAAAAAGTTATTGTGCAGATGAAATTGCAGCCAGTGGAGTGAGAACATGTGAACAACTCTGCAGACACCAAGGTCAGTGGAGAAGGAGGGGCACGAGGTGCTTCAGGCACAAGAGCTGAGGTTCTCCTGCAGCCTGTGGTGCAGACCATGGTGAGGCAGCTGTGCCCCTGCAGCCCATGGAGGCCAACAGGGGTTCAGAGATCCATCTGTAGCCCACGGAGGAGACCCATGCCAGAGCAGGTGGATGCCTGAAGGAAGCAGTGATTCCATGCAAAGCCCATGTTGGAGCAGCTCCTGGCAGGGACCTGCTGACCCATGGAGAGAGAAGCCCATGCTGGAGCAGGTTTCCTAGTCGGACTGTTGGCCTGTGGGGGTCTCACGTTGGAGCTGCCTGTGCCTGAAGGACTGCACCCACGGAAAAGTGACCCATGTTGCAGCAATTTGTGAAGAACTGTTGCCTGAGGGATGGGCTCACATTGGAGAAGTTCATGAAGGACTGTCTCCCATGTGAAGGACCCCATGGTGGAACAGGGTACGGACTCCTGTCTCTGAGGAGCTGCAGAAACAACCTGTGATGAACTGACCATAACCCCCATTTTACGTCTCCCTGTGCTGCGGAGAGGAGTGGAGGAGACAGAACTTGGGAAGGAGGCTGGGGTGGGCAGAAGGTGTTTTTAAGATTTATTTTACTTCTCATTAGCCTGCTCAGATTCTGTTAATAATAAATTTAATTAAGATCCCCCCTTCAAGCCTGTTTTGCCTGTGAAGACATCAGTGACTGACCTCTTCCGGTCGTCATCTCAGCTCATGAACCCTATGTTATATTTTCTCTCCTCCGTTGAGCTGCAGTGCGGAGTGATAGAGCAGCTTTGATGGGTATGCGGCATCCAGCCAGAGTCAACCCACTACAATTTTAAACTACTTTGTTGTTAATACACTTAAAGAAGCTTGACAATGCATATCCATCTGCACTGAAGGCTCAACAGAAACAAACCACAAAGGTGGAGCAGCATTCATGAGAGTGCTTGGGCTTACAACTAAAGTGATTTAGGGGGTTACTAGCATTCTGGTGGAAAACAAAAGCCAAACAATCAGTAGAGCACATGAGAGCGTATTTTTCAACATATGCATCACTGTTTGTTCACACCGAGCTAAATGGTCCTGCAGAGATTTTGATAAAGCAAGTTAGAGCAGACAGGTGAAATACACAGTTTAGATGAACAGCCTAAGCTGCCAAAATCAGACAGTATTGATACAGTCTCCCCTTCGAGAATTTTGATCCAAAAGCACATACAGCTGTCACTTCAGGGTACCTAAGAATTAATCATAGTTAAACAAAAAAAGCTTTGTACAACAACCTCATGTAAATCACCTCATTTGACATGCCAAGTTGGAGAACCTTGGGACTTTTTCAGCTAAGAAGGATAAGACCCTGACTCTCCTGTTGTTAGGTTCGCTACAGAGGAGAATTCTACCAGGGAAAAAAATCAAAATGCTTTCCCTGCTGCTGCTTATAGATCCAGAGCTGGGAATCTGTACAGCAGAACTCAATGTCAAATACTGCAAAATCAAGCCAGCTATATAAGAGATGGAGACACAATCAAAAGGTGCAGCATTCATAAATACTTGGTTTCCACTGTAGTAGTGCCATTGTGTATGTTTTTTACCAACTGAAAAATATTTGATATTATACAACCCAATCACATTTGAGGAACCAAAATGATAATAAATAGCCTAAATTTCCAAGTCAAAGCTAGAAATGCCTATTTTACCTGATGCTTTGTAGTGCATCCTCCTTTGACAGTAACATTTATTGTCACTTCCTCCTCCTCCTCCAAGAACTTCTGACAATATTCTGAGTCTTTCTCCAGAACATAGCCAGTTGCTTCAATTATATCTTCAACATGGAAAATCTTTGATGAAAATTTGCAGAAGAAACAAGGTACGTCAAAAACTAATCAGTAGTTTTTTCACTTTTTAAAGCTTACATAACAAAGTCAAACGGGCCATGCTTAATACTGTAATAGATCTTCCAAATTTCAACTTAATCTTTCGTATGATTTTTGTAAAACTAAACTTAGAGCTGCTACAAGTTTGTAAATGGACTTCTCCATGTGATCACTAACACAAACTTTACCATGGCCTGTATCGCATGCATAAGAAAAATACAGAGTGCAATGACAAAGTTGCATAGGGAGCAGGCTGAATTCTTTAATGCTTCCATTTCTGCCTAGGATGAACAGATAAAAATCAAAATGTCCGTGATGGACAGATTTTAATCAGTAAATCCATCAGAAAAAAACGTATACTTAAAAGCCCTGAAGTTATCTTACATTTCCACAAAAGAAAAAGGGTCACAAGTCCTTGAAAAAGGTATTTTAAGAGCTGAATTCTTGGTAATAAAAAAGTGATATAGACATATCGCCTACAGATATTAACCAGGCAAGCACTGTATACATACAAACTGTCTTGCACACTGAAGAGAAACATCTACCTACCTCAACTGGGTAACTCCTTCCCAGAATCCTTAAAATGGGACAATGTGAGAAATAGCTGGAAAACTTCTCACTGTCTACAGTAGCACTCATTAAAATCAGATGCAGGTCTGAACGCTTATGCAAGACCTCTTTCAGAGTAACTAGTAAGAAATCAGACTGGACACTTCTTTCGTGTACCTAGAATTAGAAAAACATATCTATAGCACGGATTTAGTACACACAGGGCCCAGAATAACTACCGTTTCTGCGGAATAGTAAAGAATTGATAACCTCATCTACAATAACATGAGATATACTTGACAGAAGACCATCTTCTTGAAGTTTCCGAAGTAGTACACCTGTTGTACAGTACAGAAGTCTGGTGGCTTCTCCTGTTCTTGATTCCATACGAATTTGATATCCACACAGGGAATTCTTAAATAAAATATTAAAAATATAGGAATATCTTAAAATAATATACAAGCTAGCAATATTCAAAATTAAATGAAATTAATAACTGTCAGATTCAGACACTGCACAAGTTGCTAATTAAGTAATATGGTGCACAACTGCCACACATTCCTACAAGTGCCTCCTTCTGTTAAGAAAGAGAAAATACACTCAGTTTATCAGAGCAGCAAAGAGCTGGTAAACTCAGGGGTCTTTTCAGGATTCTTTGCAAGCCTCAAAAATATTTTTGCACAAACAGACTACCATAACAACAAGACTTTGGATTTCTTCAAATAACGAAATAACTTCTGTTGGAAGGAAGCCTCTCTCAAAGCAGGGCCTCACTCAAGGCCAGACTGGATTGCTAGGACCCTTTTTCTCCATCCCAGGGAGTTTTCTCCATCCCTAATGATAGTGGTGTAACAGTCTTTGGGCAATCTACTCAAGTGTTTGATCACTCTTAAACACCATTGCTCTACATTAGCCTCTAAAGATTTCAGAAATCATAAAAGGATACCCAGAGGTTCGCAAGTGACAACTTGAAAAGAAACAACTAACATAGCAAGCCCCTTTTTGAGAGAAAACAACATCTAATTCTTTAGCTGTGTAAGAAATAATGTTTTCACTTTGTATCAGCAATCCAGCCCCTGTATTTGATCAAGGAAAGAAAAAGGAATTCAGACACATCTTACTTTTCCTCCTGGTCCTGATTCGCAGCCTAGCTCTTCACAAACCCTGGTTGCCAGACTCACTGCTGAGATTCTTCGGGGTTGTGTGCAAACAATATTGCATTTTTTTGATCCTTCATCTAGCAACAAGTCTTCCAACAAGAAATGGGGCACCTGGGTACTCTTCCCACTGCCTGTTTCGCCAGCCACAACAACTACTCGATGTTTTTTAAGAGTTTCTATGATTGAGTATCTGTGCTTAAACACGGGTAACTCTTGTCTCTCTTTCAGAAGCTTCTCGTATTTAGAGGAACTTCGCAGCTTTTTGAACAAAATCCTTGAAGGTTCCAAATCATCTGCGTCTGAGGTCTCAAGGGAGAGACTGCTGAAGTCCTCATCAGAAACTAAGTTTTCCCAGGAATCTTCAGGACCCTCAGATACTTTGGGCTGGTCTTCAGTCTGTAGCTGCTGTTGTTTTTTGAGTTTGTTTAATAATCTAGCAATAAAGGTATCACGAGGCTTGTTGGTTTCTATCTTGTTTTCTTCTTCCTTTTTCTTTTCAATATCCCTCCATTCTAGCCAGACATCTCGGTAGGTAGGAGGCAGTAACTGATGAACTGACTTCAGGTGTAAAGAGCAGAAAAAAAATTACATTATGCACTGCTTAGTAGTATCACTAATATTTTATGTGTAAACAAACTTTAGTGTCAAAAGATAATGACAAAAACCAAGTAGGGAGCTACTTCTAAATACAGAAAACATGAAAACAGTAATAGAAATATCAACAATGTACTTTTGATTTTCAACTGGCTTTCATTCTTTACAACACTGAAAGAACAGTCTTACTTTCAAAAAAATATCCTTTCTGTATGCTACAAAGCATATGCATG
The DNA here is from genome assembly GCA_013399855.1 of Oxyruncus cristatus. NCBI lineage: Eukaryota > Metazoa > Chordata > Aves > Passeriformes > Cotingidae > Oxyruncus > Oxyruncus cristatus. Next base: position 33,125 of record VXAY01002959.1, on the reverse strand, counting down.
ATTGCACACAAAAGTAAATGAACACATAATACAAGCAAAGAATTTAATGGGAAATACATCATTAAACTATTTTTAGAATTTAACTAGTTTTTATAACAAAAAAGTGCAGAGGCGGATTCCAGGCCAATCAAAATCTTACTTGTCCTTTGGTTAAATGGTAGAGTGCCAAAGTAGCAGCTAGATGCTGTGCTTGCATACTATCTTCTGTTACGATTGTAGGACACATCGTCATTACATCATCTGATGATTTGACAATCCTGACCCTTAAAGAGAAATTCATAAAGGCAATTATCTCAATTTTTGCTATCTGTATAAACAGCACACCTGTTAATGTTTTTGTTTAAAATAAAAGAGTTAAATTCAAATGCAGAAACTAAGCAAAATAAACTTCATATTGTTCAATAACACCTTACAAACAGAAATAGCAGGTAAAGTTTAATTGTACAGCAGAAAATTTTCAGTAAAGATTCCAGCAATGATTTTATGACTTCCTTTTTTCTCTTAACAAATGTCTTCATTTTCTTCAAAAATTGTGTTTTGTTTTTTTTTTTTCTTCAAAGTTTGGGTTTAATACACTATACTAATATAAATCTGGATCAACAAGACCGAATTGGACAGATTTTCTATTTTTAAATGAACCAAAAAGAAATTATAAAGGTTACAGAAAATACATACCTACATTTCCAGTATTTTCCAACTGGAATTTTTTCAAAAGAAGGATTTGGGCTCTTGGGAAAATTTTTCCTGCACCAGTCAATCAAAAATTGTTTTGGAGATTTACCAGTCCAACTTCGAGCACTATAATCAAAGTTCCTTATATCTAGCGGTTCTTTCTTTTTCACTACAAGGGTAGAACAACACATTTTAAGTCTCTTAAAGTTTATTTTACAATCCTTTGAAGTCAACAACATTTTTACCTTTTATTCAAATGTATTTTACTAGACAGCAATACTTTCTCAAATATTTTGAAGAAATTCTGGTATTGGTGACACATGACAGAAATGTCTGTATTTCCCACAGAAGCATTTAGCAGAAAATCAGTTACAGTATTTTGTCATCTTAGGTCACTCAATAAATTCAGAACTTTCATTAAAGTTTGGTTATTAGAAAATAACCTAACAGTTTGAAGATTTACCATGAAAACAGTTCAAAAAGATGAGACAGTGACACTAGAAACAGTAATTAGCACTACAACTGAAAAAAAAAAAAATTTTAGACAGGACAGGATGGCAAAAATAGCTTTTAATGTAATCTGACAAAACAAATAGAGATCCTTTAAAGTCAGCTTGGTCAGTGACACAGACTGATCATTTGCAGATGACACCAAGCTGAGCAGTAGTGTTGATCTGCTGGAGTGCAGGAAGGATGCAGGTCAACAGTGGCTGAACATGAGCCAGCAGTGTGCCCAGGTGGCCAAGAAGGCCAATGGCAACCTGGCCTGTATGAGGAAGAGTGTGGCCAGCAGGAACAGGGCAGTGACTGTCCTCCTGTACTGGGCACTGGTGAGGCTGCACCTTGAATTCCGTGTTCAGTTTTAGGCCTCTTACTACAAAAAAGACATTCTGGTGTTGGAGCATGTCCAGAGAAAGGCAATGGAGCTCATGAAGGCTCTGGAGCACAAGTCCTGTGAAGAGCTGCTGAGGGTGTCTAGCCTGGAGAAAAGGAGGCTCAGGGGAGACCTTATCAATCTCTACAACGATCTGAAAACTGCAGCCAGGTGGGGGTCAGTCACTCCTCATTAGGAGGAATTTCTTCGCAGAAAGGATGTCAAGCATCGGAACAAGCTCCCCAGGGAGGTGGTGGGGTTACCATCCCTGGAGGTGTCTAAGAAAAGACTGGACATGGTACATAGTGCCACAGTTTCCTTTACAAGGTGGCGATTGGCCAAATTTTGGACTTGATCTCAGATGTCCTTTCCAACCTAAACAACTCTGTGCCCTTCTGTAGTAGTCCACTTTCCTTTCCCATAATCAGAGATTGCTGACTCAGCACTGCAAAGCAACACAACCTAGAAAAACAAGAACTAATCCTGAAAATTTGTGGTACATTTCAAGCTTGTACTGAACCACTTTCAACACACCTTTGTCTTCCTTTGCAGCACTATCGGGTTTTTCAAGTAAGGTCAAACTGAAAGTAGTTTCTTGAGGTTGAAGTGAGGGAGTTTTTTTATTTTCACTTTGATGCTTGTTTGAAATCTTTAGAGCCGGATTAAATACTGGATGTTCTTCAAGTACTCCCATTTCTGCCAGAAAGAAGATACAACTTACAATCACCAACTGCTTAAAATGCTCAGAATAATTCATATCAAGTACCCAAAACCAGAAGGTAGTAAAATGTTACTGACATTTTAGAACTTGATCCACGTGGAAAGTACAGATTCAGAAAGCCCTGCATTTCACACAGTGGCATAAAAGAGGATTAAATAATCTTCAATTCAATCTGACTCCAAGAACTATTTGCCTAACAAATACGCAGGCCAGAAAATAAAACACAGGTAACTTGCACAGCTCTACCTTGCTGAATTCTTCTTATTTTTTCCTGTGCCACCCTCTGGCCTTGCTTGTCTTTGTCTTGCTTAGAGATGCTTCCTTGTTCTTTTGCTTCTGAAAGCTTGGCAGACAGATGTATATACCTCTCATTCTATTTCAAGAGAATTATTAATTACAAGTTGAATATTTTAACAAACTTTATAATGAAAAAATGGAAGGGTTTTTTGTCATTTATACCAAGCTCATACAACAAAGAAACAATTAGTTCTCATATAACTGTCAAAACCTCTCAGAATTTCATAATCATTTTCCTAATCAAACTAAGATACATCTTAAGAATTTTGCCTTTCCAGATAAATACATTCAACATTTTGAACTCAGTACAAAAAGCAGAGGAAAGGAAAAACACGTTAGAAAAGGAGAATTTTCAACACAGTAGCCTGCAAGTGTAAAAACAAACCATGTAAAAAAAGTATTCAATCCTCAACTTATAACGAAGAGATCCCCCACATGCAGATGTACCAGATGTTTTTGAAAGACTTTGTGAAGTCTTTCATTCTATCTTACTGGGTCAAACTGTTCCTCAGCTGTCTCTTTCACAGACTCATTCTTCTCATCATCACTCTGTTGCTCGGCATATCGCAAAATCCATTCCTTCATATTCACTTCTTTCTCTTTCCTCACATTCTTCTCCTAAGAAGAGCAATGTAAGTTAAAAGAAATTATAAAAGTAAGTGAAAACATCAATGCTCTTTTCTGCCACGAACTAATGCTTAAGATTTTATATACAAACTAAGATACACAACAAAAAAACATGAGGCAAACTTCTCCAACCGGAGTGAATATCTCACTATAAGCCTAAATAGATCTTAATACCAGAATGACTGTAATTGCTGTAAAGATTGTAAATCCCTTGAATGAAATCTTTTTGATTTCTGGTTTTAAGATTCAATAACAGAAATCAAAACACTGCAAGTACATAGGAAAACTTAAACCCATAAAGTATGTAAAGAGTGCCACCTGTAAATAAACAGAATAAACCCATTCTAGGATACAATTAAGCTACAGAATCGTAGAATGGCTTGGACTGGAAGTGACCTTAAAGATCATCTAGTTTCAACCCCACTGCCAAGGGCCAAGGGACACATTCCAGTAAATGAGGCTGCTCAATGCCCCATCCAACCTGGTCTTGAACGTTTCCACAACTTCTCTGGGTAATCTGTTCCAGTGCCTCACCAGGTTCACAGCAAAGAATTTCTTCCTAACATCTAATCTAAACCTACACTCTTTCAATTTAAAGCCATTCTTCCTTGCCCTTGTAAAAAGTTTTCTCCAGTTTTCTTGTAAGCTCCCTTCAGGTAACTGAAGGCTGCAATTACATCTCCCCAAAGCCACTTCTTCTCCTAGATGAACAATTCCAACTGTCTCAGCCTTTCCTCACAGGAGAGGCACTCCATCCCTCCTCTGATCGTCTTCATGTCCCTCCGCTGGACTCCCTCCAACAGGTTGATGTCCTTCTGTGCTGGGGTCACCAGAGCTGATGCAGAACTCCAGGTGGAGTCTCATGAGGACAAAGTAGAGGGGCAGAATCACCTCCCTCAACCTCCTGGCCACACCGCTTTTGATGTAGTCAAGGATACAATTGGCTTTCTGGGCTGTGAGCACGCACTGCTAGGTCATGTCCAGCTTCTCATCTACCAGCACCTCCAAGTCCTTCTCATCAGGGCTGCTCTTGATCTGTTCATCCCCCAGCTCATGTTGATACCCAGGCTTGCCCTGACCCAGATGCAGCACCTTCCACTGGGTCTTGTTCAAACCTCAGGAAGTTCCCTGTGCTTTACCACAAAAGTGAACTATGAAGAGCCTTCCAGACTGTACATAAAAAATACAATACCTTCAAATGACCATTCCACTGAAGCTAAAATAGTGTGGGTGACAATTATTAATCATGCAATATTTTCATAAGCTTATCAGTGTTGGAAGCCAGTGCAACTTCTGTATTTTAGAAGACTTTGTTCTCTCTTCTCCCAGTAAATGCAGATTAAATCTTCAGTTTACCTTAATTTCAGGGCCATTTGCCTTCTTTTTATTATCTACTAAGTGAGGCAGAGGTTCACGCTGTGACACAGGAGAACAAAATTTTGCTCTTGGTTTCTGCTGCTGTTCCTCAAACTGCTGGCTAAAACCTTCAGGCAAAGCATCTTCAAAATAAAAAAACTCATGTCACAGAAAATGCCAATAATTACAGAAAATCTTTTAAAGTGTGTTGGGAACCAACTACAACAACATAAAACAAAACCAGCACATCTGAAATAAAACTAGGTTTTAGCATTTATATAAGCTAGTATTTGCTTGTTGGACTTCCACAGAACTCCAAGATAGGAACAAGTCCATACGACTTTAAACACTAAAACATCCCAGAAACAGAAAGCTGGGAATCTAGGAGAGGAACACTGTGGTGACTACCAATCTTAGTGAAACTGTATATTTAATTATTACTGTGAAGCATTCCTATGGCAGAGTAGATCCTATTTCTCTTCTGTCAAAAACTATTCTCTGTCACCATACTCACCATCAGGAAGATTTAAACAAAGCCAATCAAGGGCAGAGTGAAGATCACCACCATACAAAAGTGTGTTTTTCATCGCTTCTTCAATGTGTTCAGTCTTAAAAGAGAATCTTTGTAAAGCCATGTATACATCCTATAAATAGAAAAAGTCAGAAAACATCAGGATTTCATCTAGCAATGTAATAGGTTTATACCTATTTATAGTTTTTTTTATTTTTTATTTATAAACCTATAGGTTTATAAACTTCTATTTCCCACATATCAGAAAGCTGGCTTTAAATAGAGGTAAACAACATGCACTCTTGTATCATAAGGGTAAGCAGAAAATTCTGTTTCGCGCACAGAATCTGTATTATTTTCTTTGTAAATAAGCATGTATAGGTATAAATAAATCTACATTCCAGCCTCTGTAGAAAATGTAATTTTTTAGTTAAAAAAAGATACACCTACAATTGTCCAGCTAAATGGAATGAAAAATACAGGAAACATAAAACATTCAGTTAAGTTCCTCTATCTTTTCTGAAGACTCTTGATTTTAGTTCCTGAATCCATAAAGATGTGCCTTTCTTAATAAGCATACCTCTTGATTCCACTGACTAATCAATAATATTACTACTGAAAAGTGTGCTGTACTGGTTTGTACTGCACACAAAAGTGTAGTATGACACACAACAAAAATGACAAAAACTACACTCTTTATTCTAAATAAGCAATGGTTGGAAAACAAAACTTTGAACTCTACCTGTAGTTTCTTTGCAGTAAGTCTTTTGGAAATCATTCCTTTGTCATCATTTTGGGTTTTATGGTCATTGATCACATCAATAATCCTTTTCTCCAAGTTACCATTTATCGTTACCTGCACAGAGAAAATTAGTTGACACAAACAAATTTTTAAGACATACCAACGCTATTCAAGAGTAAGGATGTAAGAATGCAGAAATCTCTCTGCCATTCAAATTCCAACTTCTCCAGCTTTCTATAAGTGCCCTAAACATTTCTTCTGAAAGGAATACTTCTTTACTTTTGCAACCTTTATGCTTTCACTTGAAATTAGAAGAGTTCATTCCTTATTACAAGGAAGGGCCATTTATACCTTCAAGGAAATATTCTAAGGAAATAAAAAAAAATTCTACTGGAAAAAACAAGGACCTTCTCCTCTGCTTACAAGAACTGGTATAAAATAATTCGAAAATCAAGATACAACCTGTGACGTTCCCCTTCCTATATAACTTTAAAAATAATTTTAGTGCATAATTCTAATATTTTTAACTCTTCTAAAGTATAAATTAAGCTTTAGTTGCCCCTAAGGTTGTTATATAAAATCTATATTCCTTCTTTGACAGGAAGAAGAATCCATATGCACAGAAGAGGCCCAAAGATAATTCTTACTAGTCTTGCATGCAAAGTATGCTGAAAAAATAAGACATTCTCCTATGCCATTAATTTACCCCTATTTCTTAAAGCACACTCAAAAACCAAAATATAATCAGTCAATATCTAATATGTGCATGTAGTTCACCTGCACACATAAAACTGAAGAAAAGCTGAAGAAATATTTACTCAGTTAAAGCAGTACAATGAAAATCATAGTTATTTTATGTAAAGAAGACACTTACCTTAAGAACAGACTTATCTAGATTTGCAGCAGCCCCGGAATCTGTTGTTGAACTAAAACTATAAGTTTTCGGACCTGCAAATTGCAAATAACGATCAATTACATAAGCAGAACACAGAGAACATTGTTTACAGTAGCTAAAGCAGACACAACACAACACAGGTTAGTACAAGCAAATACTACACTAACTTGCCAGCAACTTGCAGGAACAAATTGACAATTAGAATAATGAAGAAAGGCCTTCACAGAACAGTGAAGAAGGGTATTACACTTTGCAGACAAAATACAAAATTCGAAGTGGCACAAGGAGAGGAAATGGGATTAACTGCTCACTCCCTCTGAACACTGAACAGGGGCTGACAAACAGGGAAAATAACAGCAGATTTAAAACATGCAAGACTGTCGAGGATTCTCTATTACAAAGTGCATAGCTACGTAACAGAACTCTTTGCCAGTAAAGCCGTAGATAATGGACATTTACCAAGGTCCAAAGGCAGACAAAACAGCTTTATAGTAAAAGCTGGAACAGATACATGACGGCATTGGAAAAAAATAATAGCATCTGGTTCAGGAAGACCTTAAGTCACAACTGGTGGAGGATGTTAGAACACCCTATAGCAGTATTACAGCATGTCTGACCTATTCTTACCTAGGTACCTGCTTTTGCCTCCTATCTAGGAGGCCATGTGACTACAGAAGCGTTTGGTCTGTCTAAGCGTGCTACGGTCATGATTAAACGCTTTTCATTTAGCAGCTATTATTAAAAACACTAATTCACAAAATCACTACTTAGTGTGTTGTTGGAATGACAACACACAGCTTGCTGTTGTATTCCATCACTTTCAGAACACACATACCATGTCTGGTACTGCACAGGTAGAAAGCAGCTGAGCAAACCCACAGCTTCTATCACCCTGAGTGGCTGCACACTGCTAGAGAGGGAGCAGCACTCTTCTCTAGGAGGCACAGACACCTCCAAGCAGGAGGCTGGACAGCCTTGCCTGTGCTAGACTGCCTGCAGAAGGGCTGTGGGAGAACCTGCTTCTAGATCTAGATCAGGATGAGGTGCAGGTCACTGCACTTCAGGAAAAACATGGTCACCTCTGGTCAGGAAATACGAATAGCTGCCAGCTAGTTACACAAGTTACCCACTGGCACTGACTGCTGGGCTCTGCAACCACACAGTGTTTAGAGCATACTAACTTTTCAGTTACACTGACTGATTTTTCACCACAGTCTACAATCTAAGAGAGAAGCTGACTATTTTCTGAAGTGGACTGAGCACCAGGGTTGTTGGGAGAGTGGGAAACACGAGAAATACACTGAGCAGAATCCAGATTTGTCAAAGCAGAGCACACAAATATGTTCAGGAAGCTTATATTAATAAATTGCAAGACTTTTTGTTAACAAGTTGGAATTTCAGATGGCCTGGCCATTGCATGATTTGCTCATGGTCTGCAACACAAACTGTTCTAATATTATATAGTATCTGAGCTGCTGCTGGCAAAGCTGGTTTATTGAAAACAGGCATCTCACAGTGCTGCAGAACACTAGTTTTTCACACTACACCCAGAACAGTGATCCCTCAGCTCACCCAACACTGCTGAAGTGCCTCCAGCCCTGTAACTGTTCTTTCAAGACAGAAAAAAACCTCCAAAATAATCTCAAATCCAGATTGTATTGTTTTTGACAACATACAAAACGAACATCTGCATAAGAAACGCTTGGAAAAGTGCCACCCAAACACCTTCTGCCCAGGAACTACTGATAATCTAATAACAAGACTTTCTGTAAATAACTCAACACAAGGTTCATCTGTTCAGGGACATCCCTGGAAACTAGTTATGGTATGGAGACTAGTTATGGTTGGAGAAGACTTATGAAGAACATCTAATCCAACTGGCCTGTCAAGGCAGGGTCATGTAGAGCAGGTGGCACAGGAATACGTCCAGGTGGGTTTGGAATGTCTCCAGAGAGGGAGACTGCACAACCTCTCTGAGCAGCCTGTTCAGTGCTCTGTAACCCTAAACGTAAAGAAGTTCTGAAATTTGTTGTTTTAGTTTATGGCCATTGCTCCTTGTCCTGTCACTAGGTACCACCGAAAAGAGTCTGGCACCATCCTCTTGAAACCTACCTTTGTGACATATTTATATACATTAATGAGATACTCTCTCAGTCTTCTCTTCTTTAAACAGACCTGGCTCACGCAGTCTCTCCTCATACGAGAGATGCTCCACACCCCTCATCATCTTTGTGGCTTTCGCTCGACCCTCTGCAGTAGCTCCTTTCCCGTCCTGAGGAGCACAGAACCGGGCACAGCACTCCAGACACGGCCTCACCAGGGCCGACCAGAGTGGCAAGATCACCTCTCTCGACCTTCCAGACGGGCAGGGCGGGCTGATGCCAGGTCCAACTAGCCTCGGGGTGGAGTCACTCCAGCTGCCTCTCCCGACTCCGGGAAACACGAGCCCTTCTACAGGGCCATTCCCTCTTCCCGATCTGCGGGCATCTGCAGCCGCACCCCCAGGGGCTCCCTCAGCCAGGGCACCCTCACCCGCGCAGGCCCTGCGCGACACGGGCGATCGGCGAGGCGCGGTACCTTGTTTGACACGCGGTTCCTTGGCGGCGGGCGCGGGGCGGAGCGGGGCGGCCCTGCCGGGGGGCTCTGCGGGC
>VXAY01002959.1:0-23320 GCA_013399855.1 Oxyruncus cristatus | reverse complement strand
CGAGCTCTTCAGCGTGTTCGAAGAGGACGCTGCCGCCGCCGCCTCTGGCACCAAGAAGGGCAGAGCGGGCGCCGCCGAGGCCGCTAGGAGAGCGGGGTGAGAACGCAGAGAGGGGCCGTGGGTGCTCTGTGGGTGGCGGCTCGGGTCGTAGCGCTGGGCATGGCTTGTGAGCGGTGTGAGCTGGCGGCTGTGAGCTGCTGACCCCCCGGTACTGAGAGTCGATGCAGCCTGAAGGGACTCAATGTCTGTAAGTGTCTGAAGGGAGGGTACCAAGACGATGGAGCCAGCCTCTTCTTGGTGATGCCAAGCAATAGGACAAGAGGTAACGGGCAGAAACTGATGCACAGGAAGTTTCATCTGAACACAGGGAGAACTTCTTTACTGGTAGGTGACCAAGCACTGGAACAGGTTGCCCAGAGAAGTGATGGAGTGTTCCTCACAGGAGATATTCCAAAACTGTCTGGATGAAATCCGGTGCCATGTGCTCTGGGATGACCCTACTTGTTTAGGGACGTTGGATCACTGTGGTACCTTCCAACCTGACCTGTTCTGTGGTTCTGTGACCTGCTTTCCCAGAATTTCTGACCCTAACGCTGTAGGCAGCCCTGTCTCAGTGGTAATTGGGAAGTATTAGGACCTGCTGGCCAGCCTATCTGGAAAGTGGTCTGAAATCCCAAGGCACTTCTTGTGGGTGGAGTTCCCCCTGGATTGTTCCCTGAAAGCAACGTGATCACAGTCACCATTGGGACACCTGTTTTCTTTCCTGAAAATAAATAAACTGAAGATGCAAAGTATAAATTTTTTGTCTGTTTATGTTGCAGAAAAGGGTTGGAAGAAAAACCTTCAGTACCAGCAACAGGGAAGCCGAAAAGGGACGTGGAAGTTGATAGTACAGAAGCTGTTTTTTCAGGAAAGAAGCCAAAACTGGAAGATGTTGTATCAGAAGATGCTAAGTAAGTGCCCAGCTTAATGTGTAAAGTGGTCCCAGCAAGCCATACTGGTTATCCATTGCTGGTTGTGAACAGTCAATATAAAGCAGTTTTGCACTGTTTTCAAATAAAGATGAATTTTTGTATGAAAATTTGCATTTCCATTATTTGTTTTAAGTGAGGATGTGCTGCTAGTGCAGTCTCAGCACTGATGAGCTTGGGTGTGTTTAAAACAAAAGTACAAGTGTTCATGTATTTAGTCATGTGTTTAGTATTTCTCACATATGTAAGTGCAAAGTGTTGTGTATTTGTGGGTACTTATATGAATTGGGGGTTCTTGGTCAAAGCCATCATGTTGATTCTACAGACAGCAAGAGATGAGCAGCCAAGTACATGTGTACCATGCCATTGAAACACATAGTTGGCTTGGGATACTATGGATACTGTGAGATAATTAGAAAGAGTAATTTGGCCAGAGAGACAGAAATAAGACTTTTGAGGAATGTAAGGTAATAACTGCAACAAATGTTTGGAATCTTGATTACAGGCATGCATTTAAATTTGAGCATAAATGGCAGGTATTTGACATGGATAGAGGGGTATCCTTGGACATGTCAGCAGCTGGGGAGATGAGGCAGCTGAAGGGAAGCCAGAATGCTATTTCTGTGCTGTAGGATCTGCATATCTGTCCCTTTTTTCTTTCCAGAACTTCCTGACTGGTGTTATGAGGTGTTTTGAAAATGGGTGGAAGGGGCAATACAGGCACTTTTTCATCTTATTCTATCTTAAGAGGTTCTTGGAAACTCAGAAGCTTATGTTGATTCAGAAAATTAGGAGGGTTTGTGGAAAAAAAAACTCATCCAGACCTGCCAAATGCAGGTGTGCACTTTCTGCTCAAGATGCAGAAAACTGCACTACAGAGATATAACATATGTGTTTACTGTCTTCCTATGCTGTTTTCTGGGTGATGTGTTACTGACTTCTGTCAGGCAGAATTCTGGTCTGGATTGTCAACTGGTCTTGCATATTAATTTTTGCTAAGTTGAAAGTAAGATTTGCTGTGAGAAGGTCATGAGAAGACTCCTCCGAACACTGTAAACAAAGGGTATAGAAAGACAAGAAAAACAGAGCCAACTTTATAAGTCAAATTCTGAGTTAGTGGTATAAGCAGAATGTATATTTGCCCACAGTAGCTTAAAAAATCATCAGGAATAAACAGTTTTCATACAGTGAGATTGTAGTCCCTCCTTGTGGCCATGAAGGAAGGACCTGGTAAAGAAACTGGGCCTTGTCTTAAGGTAGCTGCTTGGGATGATCCAGTCTGCTGTTATTCTATGTCATGACTAGCAGCAGAAATACAGATCTTGATTTTTGTTTTGTTGTATATTGGAAAATGTCCGCATTTAATCATAAAACTTTATGTGAACAAATGAGATCCAAGTGCTGTTTTGTGGTGAAAGATTTAAAGCAGTAGCTAAAGTAGATTGATGTAGCAGCAAAATCTTAACTTATGGGTATTAGTCCTAGTAGTAGTCTCTTCCGACTGTCCATGTCAAGATTGTGCACATTTTCTTCATGTCGCAGTTAAAGTAGAGGTGAAATTCAACATATTCGTGTTTGTAAAGAAAGCAGAATTTTTGAACGCTTTCCAGTGATCCTAACTCATGTGTTTTCAGTCTGGCAGACCTGATGCCTCAAGTAAAGGTACAAGCTGTGGAAACTGTTGAAGGTTGCACTCATGAGGTAAGTGCAGTGAAAATACACATGAAAAATACAGGCTTGTTTCATATAATTTTATTTATTAAAGCTAGATGAATAATATTGTTTATTTCACTTTTAAGTATCGTGTCATAGAATTGCGGAATCATTTAGGTTGAAAAAGACCATCATCCTTAAGACCTTTAAGTGCATTAGGGCAGCACTGCCAATTCCACCATTAAATCAGGTTCCCCAGGGCCACATCTCCATGTCTTTAAATACCCCCAGGTTTGGTGACTCAGCCACTTCCCTGGGCAGCCTGTTGCAATGCTTGACAGCCCTTCCCGTGGAGAAATTTTTTCTGATATCCTGTATATGTCCAGTTTTCCCTGGCGCATCTTGAGGCCATTTTGTGTTGTCCTGTCACTTGTTACCTCTGAGGAGAAACCGAACAAAACCTGACCATGCCTGTAACCCTGCCTGGAGATGTGACCCAAGGGCAGGACCCGGCACTGGGCCTTGTTGAACCTCATACCACTGGCCTCAGCCCATTGATCCAGCCAGTCCAGATCCCTCTGCATAACTTTCCTATCGTTCAGGAGATATATTATTTTATATTATATTTGTGCTTGTAAAGATTTTGGAGTCTGATCTCATATGGAGCATTCAAAAAATGCACTTGAAAAATTAGTTGGATATCTTACCGGAAGCAATTTCAATCATATTTGTAATGAAATTGAGTGATTGTGAAAGACTTGATGATAATGCAGGTAGGTTTCCATATTTGAAAGGTACCAAGAACATTCTGAGTACTGTTGTTGAGGAAGAAAACCTATTGATTGTTAAAATAGGACTGTGTTCATACTGTGATCTACGTGTGCAGCAGTGCATTCCTTATCGTGCCATATTCTGCTATTCTTGTTCAAGAATGAAAGGCCTTCTTGTTAAGCTGATTACTGTTGAAAATTACATGCTGGCAAAAAGAAAAAAAAAGTGGGGTTTTTTTGTGAAAACAAAATTTTGAAAATTATCCATTTTCAAATTGTATTGATAGACATGAATACACATCTAAAGGTAAAAAATGGGAAATATTAATGCTGGGTATCTGTACAATTATTGTTATCTTGGGATGTCTTGTAGAGGTTTGCCTCGAGTTAGTGACTGAACAGAGCTTAAGTATTTAGAATGAATAAATGTGGGATATTGACTGGGAACAGGAACGTTACCTGTTTGAATAACAGTGTTATATGGAAAGGGAATATAATCAGTGTGAGCTGAGTAATTGCTTGTAACCTCCACTGGCTAGAAGCCATGATTGTGCCTTGTCCTGGAGAGCTGATGTTCCAAGGTAGGTGAAGCAGTAACATTTCACACAAGACAGCAGGGGTATCAGCAAAGTGAGAGAAGGAGCATTGTTGGGGCAGGAGAATAGAGAAATTGGTTGAAAAAATCCTAAGAGGAAGGAAGGAATCTTTGACACATGATTTCACAGAAAAAGGATAACAGAAATTCAGGGTAGTTTTCATACACTTGACATTGCCAGACGTCACTGCAGTACACAGAATTCTGCAACTGTTTTTATTTTAAATGTATTTTATAGGTTGCACTTCCAGCAGATGAAGAATTCACAGGTCTGAAGCCACGAACTGGAAAAGCTGCAAAAGTATGTGGTAGATCGCATTTCTTTTTTTTTTTGTATATGCTTTAGATAGTAGATGAGAGTAGAGCAAAAAACTACGTATTTTGTCAGTAAGGTCTGGAAAAGATGGCCTGTCATAAGTAAGATGTTACAATATTTAAAATTTGGTATAGAAAATTATGTTGTTGAATGGGGTGGATAGGGTGTTATGTCAATTCTTTCTGCAACATCAGGTGTTGGCATCACTGTAGTTTCTCTTCCTAAATTAGTAAACTAGAGAAAATTCAGTCATTGGGGAAAGAGTTTAATTTCATATGGCTTCAAGACATAAGCAAAGAGCTTAGGTGTGCTATTAGATAAAAATATTTAAATAGAAAGTCATTGCAGTATACTGGACTAAGATCAGCTGAAATTACAAATAACTTCAGGATTTCTGCCTCTAAATTTGCACACTAAATCAATCAGAAAATTAATTAGATGTAACTCTGTCTTGAGAGTATGTAATGTTTTTTGCTTTTTTTTCTTTCTAGGAATATCCATTTATTCTTGATGCCTTTCAGAGAGAAGCTATTCTTTGTGTAGATAACAACCAGTCTGTGTTAGTGTCAGCTCATACATCAGCTGGTAAAACTGTTTGTGCTGAGTAAGTAATTTTCTAACAAGCTCTAATAGAAGGGTGTGATGTTTGTTGTGTCATTTTGTTGCACCATCAGTATCTGTTGTGTCCCAGTTTCTTGATGCAACGTGCAGTCCATAGGTGTTAGAATTAAATTGACCACTCTTAAATATAAAAATTACATTTTTTGTCTTGTTTACTAGCTAGTGAAAGGCTAAATTCGTGTTTAAACTAAACTTCTATTTTTGAACAGATACCTTTGTTTTCTAGCTCCTGGCTATAACTATTAAGGACTTTCTTGTGTGTGGTTTTTTGATTTTGTCAGAAGCACTTGTTTGATTTAATTTGCAACTTCAGTGTCTATTGGGCAAGAAAAATTTAAAAGCTAGTGTATATTTTCTGTAGGGTTTGGTGGGACAATGGAGTGACTTTGCTGACCTGAAGTAAAAAGTGAGATGTACGTGAAGATATATTAGAGCATGGGCTCAAATAATAGGAGTTTTTTTGTGAGACAGTGACAGTTTTTTAGTTAAACCAGATGTGCTCTGGTGTCCATAAAAATCAGTTAAGTTGGTGTCAAGGATTTCTTACTCTCCAAAGAGGCAAATGTAGTTAAGAGTACGATGAACTTAACCTAGATTTGAAATGTTGGATTTATTAGAGCATGGGTTCAAATGCTGCATATCATTGTACTGGTGTTCTGAATTGCATAATTTATTTTGCTTTTAAGCGGGAGATTAGAGCAAAGTAATGTGCTCTGAATGTCTTCCTGAAAACTCTAATACGTACAGTGTTTGAATACAGGTATGCAATTGCCCTGGCTTTGAGGGAGAAGCAGCGCGTGATATTTACAAGTCCAATTAAAGCTTTGAGTAATCAGAAGTACCGTGAGATGTATGAAGAATTTCAGGATGTTGGTTTGATGACTGGGGATGTTACCATTAATCCTACAGCTTCTTGTCTGGTAATGACAACTGAGGTAAGATCAGACATTAATTCTTGATCTGTGTGTTTTCTTCTACCTCTTTTGATTTGGAAGGTCTGATATGACAACATTAAAATTGTGCAGTTAGGATAGAAAATGTTCTAAAGTTCGTTATGACTCCTTTGAATGTTTTAACTTTTGGTTATTTAAAAAGTGAGGTAAATCTCTGTGAATTCATGCTTTTGAACTGTCAGTCAGGAACTTTAATTCTAGTGTGGAGAGAGTCAGAACCTAATTTCTTGAGTGCTCAAGACACTGGCTTTTCTTTGCATAGATGTGAAAAGCTGACAGTCACACTGTGGGGTCAGTGTTTTGTTCTAGGGAGGCAGAATGGGAAGAGCAAAATCATGGAGTCGTAGTTGAGTGGCTCACACTAGATCCTAGAACTCTAGGAGTATGCAGCTTTTAACTTTCGGTAACAAAGTGCTGTTGACAGAGTTTTGTCATATTTCTGTTGTAGAAATCTGTCCAGCCATGGAGTCGCAATTTTCCTCGTTTTGTCTTTACCTCAAAGGAGCTGACAAAACTTTGGTAGGGAAAGATTTGGGTAGAGAGACTGGATGATTTGTTTTCTGACAAAAGATTTCCTCTTAATCACAGCGGAGTTGTGTATTAGGATGAGGGAAAAAGAAGGCTTTGCAGAAGTGAATCTGTAGACCTGTAACAATTACACTGACACATAGAAGCTGGGAGAAGTATGTTCTATTCTTTCATGTTACTTCAGTGTTCCATGCTGGGAAACCAGTTCTTCTCATATACTGAGATTTGTTAGATTGAAATCAACTTGGAATGAATCTAAGAACCTGTCTAAAATAGCATCTAAAATGCTTTTAGGTTTTGTGCAAAGTAAGATTTCATGCTGCCATGTAACTGTGAACCAAAAATTCTGGCAGTTTTTTACTGACATCCATGTAATGTGATTATTATTAAATGTGATGGAACTCAATTCTTTTTTTTTTTCTAGATTTTGAGAAGTATGCTCTACAGAGGTTCCGAGGTTATGCGGGAAGTTGCATGGGTTATTTTTGATGAAATTCACTACATGAGAGACTCAGGTATCCTATATGTACTCTCTTTCTTTTCAAGAAATCTTACTTTTTCCTGAAGAACATTTTCTTTTCCTTTTGAAGAATTAAGTCTTATTCTCTCTCTTTGAAAATAAGTCATCTTCATTATAATTCTGTAAGAATTTGGCTTTTTACTGAATGTATATAGTTATTATGTGTTGCAGTTTGCATTTTCTTGTCCAAGGCAAGAGCAACTTTGAGGGCATTTGATATATCCAACTTATGTAGGGGAGACTTGTTTTAGTTTTTATTTTGTATTTACGCATGTTCTTTGGCTTCAGGGATGAAAAACATGCTTTGATCACATAAATTTCTCATGCGACTTTTCCATTTTCAGAACGTGGTGTGGTTTGGGAAGAAACAATTATTTTGCTGCCTGACAACGTACATTATGTGTTCCTTTCTGCAACTATTCCAAATGCCCGTCAGTTTGCTGAATGGATCTGCCATCTTCACAAACAGGTCGTGTTTTTCATGTGCTACACCTCCATCTTCGTTGTTTTTTGACATAAAACAGTATGGCTGATAACACCTGGGCCTTTGAGTGTCTTTTTAGTCATGTCGTTGCTTACAGATGATAGTAGATCGGTCCTGGCTTCTATGGTTGTAGTCTTACTTCTGCAGTTCTACTGCTTGTTGGTTCTACATGGTAACATTAGAGATGTTTCTTTAGTGTCTATTTTCCACAGTTATTTAGGTACCTACCTGATTTCAGCAAACATTTTGAACTGCAAAACATGATGAATGTACAGTAATTTTCTGAGAGCTGATAAACGGGTTATCGGGAGAAATTTTTTGAGGAGCTCTGTAAAAAGGCCGTGCAGGAATCAAAAGTAAATTTTAAATCCATAAGAAATACTCTATATGCTCACAAAGTAAGAAAAGAGAAATATAAGAAATCTTGCCCTGTGAACCTTTAGGGTTTTAATTCTGTTTAATTTTTCAAGACTTACTTTTTTAGTGAAGAATTCGTGAATCAGAATTGGGGAATTTAGTATCGACAAGAGGCCTGTCCAATTTTAAAAATATCCCAGAGATTGATTCTTAGGTTGTTTACGATGAAGGGAGTATAGTACAAGACATGTCTATTTAAGTTTCACACAAAACCTTGATTCTGTTTTGCAGAACACTAGATCACAGGGTTTTTTTCCAAAAAAACGGTGTGTATGGTGAGCCTTTTTTAGGTGATCAAGAAAAGCTTCAGGCTTTTTTGAAAAGAGAAGTTAATAGTTTTTCCTTTGATTTTAGAAGGTGTTAATATTGTGAGTCTGTCTAATATTGCAGAAGGAAATATTGCCTGTCTTTTTGTGTTCATAAGAGAGAATTTTTGTAGCTAACTTGTGTTCTAAAGCATTTGCAAACTTTCATTTTCTTAAAGAATGTCATTAGTACAAAGGCCATATTCAGGAAAGAAAATTTATTTCTTACACTCTGAGAGCCTTACTTTCTGGCCTTTAGAAAGTTGTGTTTTAGCAGTAATGTACTGGCTTTTCCATCAAGCAATTTTTAAAATGCAACTATAAAATATTTATGTGAGCTCTCCTTTTTCTTTATAGCCTTGCCATGTGATTTACACTGACTACCGACCCACTCCACTGCAGCATTATATATTCCCAGCAGGAGGAGATGGACTCCATCTGGTTGTGGATGAAAATGTAAGGAAAGTTTGGTTTGTTTGAAAGATTGTTTTCCTCACTCAAAAGCTTGAGCTCTTGCAAAATTGTATAAAGGATGTTTTTCTTAAAATTAAGTACAAGTGAGTAGTTATGTTCTCTGAATTGCTCTTAGATTTCTGGAGTCTTACACAAGATTTGTCTAATGTCATGCAGGCAGCTGAGTAATACTTCCCTGAAATGTCTTAAGTGCCCACATCCTTGCTTTGTTTTCAAAATTGCATGCTGCTTTCTGTAAATCTGCAAAGTATTTGATATTCCTTGTACTATTTCTCACTCAAAATGTAGTGGCATGTAAATTTTACTTTGGTAGAGGGTGCAAAGTATTTTTGTTCCTTTAGGTAATTTTGAACTAACAACTTGTTTAAAATTCATCATCAGCTTGCTCAGGAGTAGCTAATGCCACAAACAGCAGTATTGTGTTTGAAGCTAGATCTTCTTTGGCAGTGCAGTTTTATGTGGACATTCCTAAAAGTCAGTTTTGGTGCTGTGTCATTCAGCATCTCTGGCATGATTTGTGGTTTGGTGGTAGGAGCAATGAGCAGTAACTTCAGAGTAATGTAATTCTGAGCTGTGACATGACCTAGTAAACTCTTTTGCCAGCTTATTCTTTTTATTCCTCTGCCTGTATGTGTGGGTAATGGTACTGGCTGTGCAAAGCAGAAAGTATTTTTAAGTGAGCTGTGTAAGAAGTAACTACTAACAAAGATTGTGTTTTACATCTAGGGAGATTTCAGAGAAGATAATTTTAATACAGCAATGCAAGTGCTTAGAGATGCAGGTGACTTAGCAAAAGGGGACCAGAAAGGCAGGAAAGGAGGAACAAAAGGTGAGTTTGAATCCCATTCTGAGATAACTTTTTGTATTAATACTACAAAGTTATATGCAAGTTGTGCTTGTATTTTAATTACTCAATAAGAGTCTGGTTTTGGTAAAATTTCATTTAAATTAATGTAATCTCTCTCCAGGTCCTTCAAATGTTTTTAAGATTGTGAAGATGATCATGGAAAGGAATTTCCAACCTGTGATTATTTTCAGCTTCAGTAAGAAAGACTGTGAAGCCTATGCACTTCAGATGACAAAGTTAGATTTCAATACAGGTACAGTTAATTCAATACAATTTTATTCAGAGATGTAGTGTAACGTGAAATGTTACTTTTCCTTAGGAACTGGCTGTGTAAAAACAAATGAAAAGTACATACGGCTTTTTCATTTACTGTGTCAGTACAACAGGCTGTTTTCAGTAGGAAAATATTGGTGCACAAAGAGTATTTGGTCACCGCAATGTTGAACAGTTATTCTATTTTAAACTCCACTTCTTTCTCCAGTAACCTGTTTATTATAATAATAGCAGGAGAGCTCCTAGAAAATTCTGTATATAATAAAAGACTGATAATAACAAAAGTATTTCCCAAAATTTTCATGTTATGTCCACTTCAAAAATGAATGTTCTCTCAAAATCCAAATAACTGTATAACAAACCAGTAAACTGTTCTTTCTCAACTATGCAATCCAGTTTTCTTTCTCTCCTTCTTCCCCCTTCTCAAAAGTGAAAACCAAAATGTGAACAAAGAGTATTTTCTTTTATCTTGGGCTTAAGACCACACTTGGCAAATAAGTTTAAGTTCATTGCTTCTCGGAAATCTAAAGAGTTGTAACAAAAATAAGGAATTATTTGTAAATCAATGTATTGTTTCACATTTGTGAACTGTTCAGAGTTCTTGCTTGCTTACTCGCTCCAATCTTTGCATTTTTGGTTGTGTTGCAGAATAATGTAGGTGTTTCTGTCAGAAAATTTAAAGATATGCAGAAGTACAGAGATGCATTTTCATATGTTTTCTTCAGAGTCACACCTTTGCGTGTATTTTCATTGTATTTGTATGACTTAGTATAAAGGGTGTAAACTTTGAGAGTTAGTAGGGAAAACCCTCTGTGTCAATGCAAACATGGACTAGTGGTTGGAAGAGAAATGGGGAGGTTTATGAGATAGATTGGTAGTACATAAAAAATGTAATTCCCAAGTTTGGAAGTAGCTGAAGTTTGGGTATTCTGACAGGTTTGTTCTGTTTTCCTTTTTGCCTGATCATCTACTTCTGGTTAGGCTTCTTTAGACTCACTGGAGTCTTGATCATTTGACCCAATGTGGGAGGTTTTGTTTAGACTTCATAGTCTTGCATGCTATTTTTATTGTAAACTTTCGTAAATGTTAAAATGTCTTAGCACTTTATTTATGTATGGGAGTAGCCTTCTACTTTTGTAATAACTTACTAATTGCCTTCTTAGATGAAGAAAAAAAAATGGTTGAAGAAGTGTTCAATAACGCAATTGATTGTTTGTCAGATGAAGACAAAAAGCTTCCTCAGGTGAGTGGAAGTTGAATAGGGTTCTTTTGAATAGGACTGAATTGCTGCTCTCCTGTTTTCTGCAACTTTTGAGGCTGTGAATCTTTTGTAGAGGGTACAGAAGTTTTAAAACTGGGTAATCTCATTCATCTCCCTAGGTTTTAGTGTCTCTTTTATTGCTCCTTGTCATTATGAAATAGGTGATCAGGATTCCTTCCAGTTACAATTCCAGCAAATGACGTACGCCAGAATTACCAATGGAGCTCCTGCCCCTTGTTTTATTTTTTCTAATTATGGTTTTAAGTAAATGTAAGAGCTTATAAGGAGATAGACCTGAGTTTAAACTGCCTGGAAATAGTTCAAGTGAGAGTGCAGTATGAACTTATCGGTTATTTGTATCTGAAGCTTTCAGAAAGTTGCAGTGATGCATCTGCAGTCTAATTTAATGTACTAATGACTAAGCGTAGTGACATTTTCCCATCCTTACGGTGGAAAAATACAAGCTTCTAGATGGGCAGAATATTACCAGACTCAGTACTTTAGTAACAAATACTTAAACTACATTTTTTTTCTAACCCCCTCTTCTGTTGATTTGTGTCCATCATGTCTTAATGGTGTGATCTTTATTGTGCGTGTAGCATGTTCTCCTTGCAAAAAATCAACCATTTAATTTTTGACCATGCCTACTTGATTTGGTTTCCACATACCTATTTTATGAATATGGAGAAAATCCAGAAAATAGGGATCCAATATATAAGGTGGTGTGTGCTGGATTTTTTTGTAAGCTTAAAAAGTGGCATTGTATCCAAGTTATCTGTTTTGGTATCTCTGTATTCTCAGAATTAAGTTTGGGGTGAAAACCAAGTGTTAGTAATTGTTAATGAGAATATATGTTGTCAAAGTTAAAAAACCAGAGAGAAAGCTAAGTTTACTTAGGTATTTGTTTGAAGTATAATGTTCTTAGAATTTAAGAGTTTATTTCAGTCATTTGCAGCCTGAATTTCCTTGTCTGGCTGTCAAGGTTGCTGACTTCACTATTTTACAGCACAGCCCAATAAGTGAAATTGTGGCAACTAAATTTGAAACAAAATATCTCATACATACCAGAATCACTACTTAAAAAATGATTTTAAACTAGGCTTTTTTTTAAATAGAAGCAAATTAGAATACTAACTGCATGTGTAAATTAGGTCATACCTTTACAGTGCCTAACCCATCTTGAGACTGATCTACTAAAAGGATTGGCCTCTGACTTTAACCTTCATATTATTCCTTGTTCTAACTGGAATGTAATATTGAAGGAATAATTATTGTATTTTAAATTTGGAAATAGTGAATGACATCATCACTAGGAGCAGTGGTGAGATTTTCCATGCAAGTTTTATTTTTTAGTAACAAATACTAAAATTTGTTTACTAGTCTTTGTACATTTCTTCCCAGGTTGAGCATGTACTTCCTCTTCTGAAACGAGGAATTGGTATCCATCATGGTGGTTTGCTCCCTATCTTAAAAGAAACCATAGAAATTCTTTTCTCCGAGGGCCTGATAAAGGTATTTTTTATGTCCATATTTAGTTTGTTCTCTATTGTGAATACATAGTTGATAATCCTGAAAATCCAAAAGTATTTCTTAGCTTGGGATGTACATTGGTGTTACAGTGTACAGTTGCAGCTGTAGTTTTAAGTGTTTCAGATTTTACTTGAAAGTATATGCCCTTAAAATAATCTAGCTTGGAACATTTTCTTCAACTGTTTTGTGTTAAATTTTGTTCTTACAGGTGTTGCTGGACATTCACCCACCTGTTTGTTGGATATCTTAAGTGACATACTTTCAGAAAAATCTAACCTTATATGAAAGTTGTGGGAGATTTTTTTGTGTGGCTAATGCCTATTTTCTTCTTGCAAAATTTGAATATTGGAATTATTATTAATGATTAATGTAATTTGTACCCCCGAATGTTTTCTTTTGGAGTCTACTTAGTCCCATCTTACTGATTTTCATGGTTTACCAGAGAAAGTAAGGAAAGAGGGAAAGGATGGTTTTCTCCATGTTTTAAGTATTGAATGTGTTCCCTGTGTTGACTGTACACATGTATTAAAATCTGGAGAGATTTTGTGTAGCAATCTCTGAACATTTTCATGTTTGTTTTGAAGCCTTTTTTTGCTTACTTAACTTCAGTCTGTTTATTTAGGCCTTATTTGCAACAGAGACTTTTGCAATGGGAATTAATATGCCGGCCAGGACTGTGCTATTTACGAGTGCCAGTAAATTTGATGGGAAAGATTTCCGATGGGTAAGTGAAAAGCAGGTTCTGTAGAGTAACTGAATTGCATTATTTAAATCTTATTAGAATTAAATTTACTCCTGACATGTTCACTTCAATGTAGTAGAATATGTTTTTTCTTTCAAAAATCTCTGCTCTCTAATCCATTTATAATGGCGTACAGATTCCTGAAGACAAGGTTCCTTACATTATCCATGAGATTATTTAATAGATACATCAAAAGTTCATGGAACAAGGTTAGCAGCAGGCATTGGTTCAGACTAAGACTGCATAGTTGTAATTAGCACTTCATGTGTTCTTGCTATTTTTCTAATGTTTGTTAATTTCTTTTTGTCATTTTATCCTAGATATCCTCTGGTGAGTACATTCAAATGTCAGGTCGTGCCGGACGCCGAGGTATGGATGACAGAGGAATAGTGATTCTTATGGTGGATGAAAAAATGAGTCCAACAATCGGCAAGCAGCTTTTGAAGGTAGGAGAGAAATTATTTTGTTTCTATTCTCCCAATAAGGTTATGCTCATTTGAGCAATGTAATATGCAAAATTATACATCTAAAACAAAAAGTATGTAGATCATGCAGGTAGAAGATGACGACTCTGGGAATTCTCATTAGAAGGAAGAGTTTCTGTTACGAAACAATATTAGAAGACTAATATTATACTTCTTTGTATAAAAGGTCTAGAAGGCAGGAGAAGTAAAACTACATCCTCTTTTCTGGTGATAGCACTGCTACTCAAGTATTCTGTTTATTGCTGACTGCAGTCAATTCAAGGGTTTTGCTGAACTAGGAAAGGTTTGCTGAGATTTCACAAGAATGATTAAATTCTTGGCTCTCTGATGAAATAAAACTATGTTTGTGGACTCTCAGTGTGATAGACAAAGTGGACAAAGTCGTGCAAAAATGAGCTAGGTACAATAAATAGAAGAGTGAAATGGCTGTCACTGAGCTAAAATTAACTCTGGAGAAATTGACAGTACTTGTAAGAAATTTAGCGGTTTGGAAGTCACGAGGTTGAAAAAATCACTCATGGTTGAGAGGAGCATTAGATTACAGGGCTTTCCCAAACTGTAATGGATGTTGTAACAGATCGTTACGCTAATACTCTTGCTTTATAATTTGAATGTGAAATACTGCACTCATTACACTTCTGTTTAAATACCATGGCAAAAATAACCATAATGAAGTATAATATTCGGGGGGGGGTGTGTGTTGCCTGTCTTAGGCTGCTTACATAAATTGTGGCGCATGTTGGAATTGAAAACCTGGGGACTCATGCTGCATGCTATTCTGGTGGCCGTGCTGCATGCTGTTCCAGGTCCTTTGTGTTAAAAGAGCACTTAAAGTATTACTAGACTGAGTTTGAAATGCAGGAATCATCTTAAGTCACCATCAAGTTATGTTAACGAGGCATATAGTTGTTGCCAAAAAAAAATCAGATGCCAATGTTTCTGTATTTTGTTCAGGCAAATGAAGACCAAAGGGAAAAATTTTTACACAACTGCTTTTAATTATGCAAACGTGGATTCTATGTTGTGTATTTTGCTCTGTCAGTGCTACCTGTTAATGCATAATCCATGTATTAGATGTATCTGTTACACACAGCTAGTGTTTACCTTGTTAAAAGTCAGAATTTTCATGAATGTTACATTATGGCTAGCTAAGCAGTAAAATAAGAAAATCAGAAAATAAGAAAAATCACTAGATAAGAAATTTCAAAAATACTCATTTATATATGGTAGCATTAGGTTTTGAATTAATTTCTTAATCTTGATTTGTGTTTTCTTGGTGGAGTGGACATGTTTATTTCTTCACTTAACGCATGTGTACATCTCTGAGGTGTATGAAGACTAAGTTTTTTAACTGGGTTTTCATGAGTTTGTAAGACTATTTAAGAAAATATGTGATTTTATGTCTTTTTTTAAAAAAGGCTTTATACCTTTGTACTTCTACAGCTGAAATACTAAAGAGCAGGAGATACAAAGTGAGAGGAACAAAAGAGAGTCCTTATAAATAGTATTAATTTTGTGTATTTGTAATCTGTAATTTATAAAAAAGTCCCCAAAAAGTTAATTTATATGAAATAATTAATACATTAAGAAAAAATAGTATTTCAATTATTTATCTTCATACTTTGAGATTTTAAGCTCAACCATTCAGAAGATGTCGGTTTTTAAAGTTTGAAAATTCAGTAGTTTGAGAACTATTGAACTCTACCTGCATGAATTAAGACGGAAGAGGAAATAGATCACACTTTTTTGATACTACTTCTGAGTTTTTTTATCTAGATTTTCAGGAAATACAAAATAATGTTTCCTTTATTGAAACTACAAGCCCTTTGATTTTTTTCCCCCTTTTGAATTATAAGGAAACAGAAGGGAAAATAATGGCAACTTTTTTGCTTTGTGTTAGGTCTTCCTTCCTCTCTACTGATCTAAAGGAATTAATGTATTTCATTCATTTTTCATACTGTTTCATTTATGAGCAAAGACTGAATTTAAGATCTTCATTGAAAAAGATCAGAAGGGGCTAAAATGAAGGTATTGATGTTTCTGTAGCTTGGGTAACTATTCAACCAATTGCTGTGAAGGCAGTTAATCTTTTATTTAATGAGCAGTAAAGCATAAAAAAAACCCCTCCTTGTTTTCCTTCATAAATATACAGCATCTAAAAGAAATTTCATGTCAAAACAGGCTAAGAAAATCTATACAGACTAACATTTTTTCTATATTTACAATTTGTAGTTATCATTAAGAATTACTCAATTAGGTTTTAATTACTGTGACAGTGTTTATCTGTCTTAAGATCACGATCATGTCTTGTGGGAGTATATTGCTTTGCTCCAGGATAAGCTAAAGATTTATAGGGAAAACTCCAGAAAAAATAAAGTAGCCATACTGTGAATGATAGAACATTGACATAGAACATTTTTGTCGTAGCTCTTCAACTCAAATGTGTGTCTGATCCAAATCATTTCCTGAAGACCAGAGCAGACATCTAGGAATCATGTTGTCAGCTGCCTCTCACTTTAATCGGAGTGAGAGCTTTGAGTGTGTTGGTACCAGCAGTGCTGCTCCAGCTGTGCTCTCTGGCTGTGGCACTGTCCATTGCGACATTGTATACAGTACTTCTAGCTTAAATTCAGCCCTCCATTCTTAGATGGAGTTCTTAAAAGGGATACTTGTAAACATTTCTTAAACTCAGTAATGTATGTTAGTCTTTTGCAGCCTAATTAGGTTTTTTTGTTTATCCTTAGCATTTATTTGACCACTTAATATTTAGTAAACTAGTGACTTGCAGCAATCTGTAATCCTAAATGCTTACAATACTGTTGGGGCAGCTTTCTGAAGATGGTAAATTGTAATTTGACATTTGCATCACAATAAGAAATATTTTGGTGGAATTTTTTTTTTTGTTTCCTTACTTAAAATCTTTATGTTGTGTTAGTTTGGGTAGGAGGTTTAGGAAATAGAGCTTCTCCTTGATGCCTTTGAAACCAGAGCAGCATCTCTCTAGCTGGAATTTGGCCATGTTATAAGGCTGTATCCTTCCAGCAAGAGTTGAGTTAGTTACTCAGCAGTGCTAATCTGTTATGTCTCTAAAAAACAAAAATCTTAAGCTAGTTGTGTTGCAGAAATGAATGATTTTGTGCTGAAAGAAAATGTGCTATACCAGTAGGTTTTTGAATTTGAGTCTGTCAGTGCTTTGCATCTACTTACTCCATCACAGGAGAAGGTAAATGGACTGAAAAAAAATGGAAAGAAAACATAGAATCGTAGCATCCTTTAAGACCTATCTAATCTTAATCCCCCCTCTCTCATCTTAAGCCATTTTCTCTTGTCCTCTCACTGTAGGCCTGGCAGACAGACCAGCCCCCACCTCACTACCACCTCCTTTCAGGTGGTCTTAGTGATGAAGTTCCCTCGAGCCTCCTCTTCTTTATACTAAAGAAATCCAGCTCCCTCAGCTGTTCCTCATAAGACGTGTTCTCTAGACCCTTCATGAGCCTTATTGCCCTTCTCTGGACACGATCCAGCACCTCAAAGCCCCTTTTACAGTGAGTGGCCCATAACTGAACGCAGCACTTGAGGTGTGGCCTCATCAGTGCTGAGTACACAGATACAATACTGCCCTAGTCCTGCTGGCCGTATTCAGGAATACATTCATCTAGCCAGATCAGATACACATTATTACGCTTTCTTGTCACTTGCAGTTGGAATATGAAGTGCCCTTGATGCCAAGCTGTAGAAGATACTTGACTAGGTAGATCTGGATCCTTGGCCGGGCCTTCATTGTATAGATCTGGCTACACCATGCTTATTTGTCCTGTTTGCTTCTATTAGAAATCTGGCTCATCTGTATTTTATTTTTACTCTTAAGTTGTTCATTCACTTATAGTTGAGACTCGTCATTAACATGTTTTGTGTTTTAGTCATCTAGTATGTATTCCATACGGATGTTGCTTTCAGACTCTCAAGAATAAGGAAAATTCTATTTAGTATGAAAAGCAGTGTTTACTTACAGGTCAATTTATGGTGATCAGCAATAAGTGTAAGATTGGAAATGCCAAGGAGATGATGACAAACTTCAGATTCTAGAAGAGGAAGTGTCTGAAACAGGAGCTATCTGATAAGATTGCTGGAAGTTAGTATTCTTACATAAGCATAGCTTATTACTTCACTTCTGTGATAAAGACTCCACTGAATCTTTAGTACTGCTGGTTGTCCACCCCTTTTAAAACTGTACTGTGTGGAGATTTTGCACTTGCTTTTCCCTAAATGCTGAAAAGATGTCCCTAGAGAACCAAACAAGTATTTGAGTTCATTTCTCATAACTCGTGAGTAGTAAGTAACAGCTTACCATTTAATCTTGTTCTTTATGACTATGCACAGCAGGTGAAGGCTTCTACAGAGTCTGTCCTGTCTGCCATCAGCATTCAGTCCCTCTGCAAACATCACCTTAACGTGCCATCTTAATTACACTGTTGTGCTTTGGTGTGACTTAGAACTTGCTCCAATAGAAAAAAAAAATGAAAAGCCTCAGGATTTGATAAATCTACTAAATCCCGCTCTGGGGAGAGAAACAGACTTCAGCTGGAGGTTGGCACTAATATACTTGTTGGAAAAACCATTGAAAAAGTAATAAATTGTAATAGATTGTCACTGATGGTTTGAGGACAGTAAAATGTTCTTCTAAAGTTGTGACAGAGATAAGAATCATAATGAAACAAATATGTTGGATACTTTATAAACAGTATTTAGATAAAAACAATTTTAATGTTAAATATTTAATTTTATCGTGAATTGCCAAACTTTTCTTCTTGTGAGGCTTGCACTGCAGAAATTTTCCAGGCTTTGGTTCAGGAAGATACTTGACTTTTAACCTTAACTTAAAATCCGCTTGAAGTCAACAAGATTTTAGCATGAAATCACAGAGATAAGGGAAATGGATATTCAGATGTTTTTGTGAATAGTGTCACAGTTGTTGTAGATAATTATGCAAGCCAGCAGATAGAAAAGAACAGCAAATAGGTGTTCTTGCTGATGTTTGCAACCAAAATGTGGGAAGATAGGGTGCATCAGGCAGTGTGTAAAATGGTTTGTCACTCTTGAACTTCACCTCAGGATTTTCAAAAACCTGTAGGACCAGGCTAACTGGAATTGTTGCTGTTGTTGCTGCTTGTTAATACCGCAGGTTACTTCAGGTTTTATTAGTTCACCCCGTGGAAAGTAGTTTTTCCACAACTAACAGATTTTTTGGAAATTTTCTTTTACTTTGATAAACTCATCACTACAAATTTGGATGCATTTCGGTTGACTAAGCTAGATTTTTTTTTTCTTTACCTTCTTATCCTTAAAAAGGATAAGTTTGAGATTAACGGAAGGCAAAGATAATTTTTTAAAATTTATTTTTATATTAACTTTTTATAGAAGTATATAGTCTTTTCTAGGACACACTTTAAGTTAAAACATGAAATTGTCACATCACTGACCTGATACCTGTAGTGACAAATCTGTTGAGGATCTCAGCTAGCTTCTGCATGCAGAGATACCATTTGCTTTTTCCAAGAACAAGAAGAATGGAACCTGAAGTAAATGAAGTAAATGAAGTAAATGAAGTAAAACTAAGGATGGTTACAATGGTAGGACCTACTCTGTTAGAGAGGGTAAATGACTGAAAAGTTCCGTCATTCAGAACTAACTTCAGATGGTGGTAGTTGCATGTGAGAGAAACAGTTTTTCTAAGTCTGTTGTTACAACTGGAGCGTTTGTGGAACCCCAGACTGAGGTATTTTCACAAGCAAAGCCTGCTGAAGCAGCCTTTTGCCATCCACAATGCCTTCTGTTTGTGTTGGTGGAACTGTTGGGCGCAAAGCAGTGAACCTGACTGGTAATAAAGTTGTGCTTAAAATAGCTGATTACCATTGTCTGTTAAAAATAACCTCACAAAAGAGTTTTTTATTGTTTTTTTCAGTCATGCTAATGTAGCCCAAGGTAATCATACTATCATTATAACTATGCAGGATTTTTTTATATTTCTGAGGGAACGCAGGTTATTCATGTGGTTGTTGTATCACTGATAAACAGAAAAGAGCATTTTATTTCAAAAGAGGTATTTCTGTGTCCTACAGATGTGTCAAGCAGTCACTTGCATTTTTTATTTAATGAGTTTTTTAATAGAAATTCATAATGAAGACTGCTAGATTTAAGTGTACTTACCTCCCGTTGTAAGGGAAAAATGTGTTCTGTTCTTTGCTCTTTTTGTAAAGGGGTTTATTGTTCACTTTCTGGAAACACACTGGTTCAGTTTATTTCTGGAAATACTGGTAAGTAAGTGAAACTGTCACTGGACCAGA
This sequence comes from Oxyruncus cristatus, assembly GCA_013399855.1. NCBI lineage: Eukaryota > Metazoa > Chordata > Aves > Passeriformes > Cotingidae > Oxyruncus > Oxyruncus cristatus. Next base: position 3,231 of record VXAY01002959.1, on the reverse strand, counting down.
ATGGTGTAAAATATGTCCTTGTGTTTTATCTGATTTTGTCAGTAATGAAAGGTACTTTACTTGCTTTGCAAGGTTCTTCTTTCCTCTTTGTTAGCTCATAAGGTCCCTACGAGTTAGTTTCAGATAGTATTTGCCATCTGATGGTCCCGTGACAGCCTGGAGAGCAAGAAAGTTACGCTGAAAACTTGTTCCTTTCTCTTCATGGGAACAATATTGAAAATGTAAATATTTTTCTCCCACTGTAAGAGAGAACAGAGGGAGTAACCCTTACCAAATGCACATCTTGTTCAACACTACGTGCCATAATGCAGCAATGACAGCTCTCTGGTTAGACAAGGCTTTCAAGTCTTAACCAGCAATCAAAACAGAAAAAATACTGTGAATATTAATTCCAGACACTCATCTTCCTTCTCAATATTTATATCTTTCTACTTTATGTGGACAAGAAATGGTAGTAAATGCTGAATGACCTGTTGGATAGGCTGTGTTAAGAAGAGTGTCCACTCTGAAATTGTTGGCAGTTGAACAGGGAACACTGTATAGCAGCTACAGTTTTCAGATTTTTAATTCTTGACTTCTAATTTTGAGTTCTGTAGTGAATTGTTTACGGTCATGTTCTTGATTTTTATCATTATCAGCTTAATCCAGTCATTCTTTTGCAACCCAAATCTTGGAAACCTCGAAAGGGTGCTCCTGATAAGTTGGCTTACAATTTCTCAAGAGGTGAAGTGGTTGCCAGCACACAAAGCGCGTCATTGATTTCTGAGAACTTTTAGCTGATATATGCAAGTTGTTCTCATATGTCCAGGCAGTTCTTATCCAGAGGGATAGAAAATCTTGCAAAATCATTCTGGTTTTTTAAAAAATATTCAGAAAAAAATCTGTTGCAACTGTTTTGTTGAAGATTTGGGGCGGGAGGGACTAACCTCTGAAGAGATGAGAAGGAGGATTACTTTGCAGAAAGGAGTCTGGAGAAATGGGGCAGTAATTCTCCAACAGCAACAAAGTCATGGACAGAGTGGATGTTTGAAAGTGGATTCTTGATGCCTGTTTAAGGCAATCTTTCTCAACAACTTTTTTTGCACCTCTGATCAGTTAGGCATTTGCCTGATTTTCTACATGAGTGGCTGGTGTTCCTTCCTTTCTCTGATATGAAGATTTTTCTGTGGAGACAAGGGAGAGGCTTCCTCAGAGACTGAGAGATACTGAGGCAGATGATGGTGTACTCTGGCTTGGTGAACACAAAGTTGATGTGTTGTAATGGGAGAATCTATGGCAGAGAGTGGACTAAGTCTTTTGTAGTATTTTTAATAAAGAAAAGTAATTGGTCTGGGATCAGAAATAAAGTAATCAGAAGTAATCTGGTGCCACAGGGGTTGAGCAGAGAAAGGTATTGCAAGAGGAGCAGACCATCATGGAGAAAATGTGAATTAAAACTGATCTGCATCTTATTATATCTTGGCAACAAGCAAAATCTAGGATAGTTGAACACTTGACAGTGTGTAGGCTTTTGAGAGCAAGTTTGGAAGGAATGGCCCATCTTTTTCCATTTTCTTGTCAGTAATATATCCCATCTTCCTTCCCCTCCTGTTCTTTGCTTCCCTCCACAATATGTATCTGATGGATGTCTTTAGGTAAGCCCTAACTGACTCTTCAATAATCATGGCAGTTTTTATTATTTGCCATAAAAGGCTGATTGTCTACTCATGTTTTGAGTGTACTTAATATAAAAAAACAACTGTATTTTCTATAAGGTTTCCTAATGCAGGTGCAAAATCTGTGTCTTGCTGCTATGTAAATGAAGGAAGGGCATTCAGGTGATTGCTCCCAGTTAGATGTTAGTCTGTTGATAGCCTGCGGTAGCCAGTGTAGACTAACGCGCCCTGCGGAATTCACTGGCTGTGCTGACAGTGTAATACAGTAAAGCTCATATAGTTTCATTTAACTTGAAGAAGTAACAGTTCCAGTTTTCAGAAAAAATAAGCTTCTCAGAACTCTTGATTTTGAATGTATTGTTTAGAGAATACCGAGAAAACAGGAATTTCTGAAACTGGGACAAAGATGTGTTTATGAGATGAAGAAACAGGAAAAATTCACCGTTTGTGCCAAAACAGGATTTGTATTTTAACTGCTTTGTCATAATAGAATGATCTTTATTCCAAATTGTAAAATGCTGATCATGTGTTTAAAATAAAAATTGCCACATCAGCAGCTGGCTCAAATATCGCCTTTCAAGTAAGTCTGCTTTATATAATCCCTGAAATAACTGGGTTTTTTAGTTTTTGAATCACTCCTTCTTCACAGTTGAACTCTGCTGGTTTTTAAAAAGCCTTTAAAGTAAATCTGCTGCAATTGTGTGGTCCTTCTTGGCATGTTCTATGCATTTATTATATCACAGTTGTATGAAGTTCATTGTTTTCTCACTTTATGATTGCGTTTAAGTGAGAGTGTGACACAATTCTCTTCGTTCAGATAGATAACCTTGCAAGCACACAGCAAAGTTTTGCCTTCAAGATGTGTAACATAGTCTAGAATGGAAAGAGGGGTTGTTTTACAGTGTGATCGGAGAGGTCACACAGCAGCATTTTGCCAGATCTCCAGAGCCTGTATCCAGCTGGAGACTATATTCCAGCTTCTTTAGTTGATACCTGCTTACAGCAGAGGACATGGCAGTAGGAAAGAACCTGATCAGCGCTGTTAGCTGATGCTGGCATAGTTGCTGTTCTTTAGTAAATGCCATTCTTTAAATGGCATTTATTGTTATAGAGAAGCAAGCTTTTTAGGGAGTGATAATTTTTCTTTCCTAGAACAAATGATATATGTAGAAAAATAGACAGGGGCTTGGGTACATAATCCTTTCATTGGGTCTAAAGAAAAAGCTGTGTTATATTTGGGTAGCATCAGCAAAAGAAGTTCTGTTGTCTTTATTTGATGTGTCAGATCAGAAGCATCTCTAGAAACTTGAACTTTCCTCTGAACGCTGCAGCTCAGCTGTTGATGTTTTAATTAGTGACACATTTCTGTTAGTAGAAACCCATTTGTGTAATTTCAGAACGGGCTTCTTTTACACTCACATTTCATGGTCTAATTTGAGGTATTTCTGCTCTGAGATGCATCTCTTGAGGTGAAAACCTATGCTTGTACTTTTGATTCACTCACAGATTTAAGCTAGAATGACTGAATGAGTTTGTGGCTGGTGAAAGCAAAACATAGAATCAACCGGATTGGAAA
>VXAY01002954.1:35586-53601 GCA_013399855.1 Oxyruncus cristatus | reverse complement strand
TCTCCCTATATTATATATATATATTTAATACATATATTTATATATATGGTTTGACCTGTATAAAACCAAATGTATATTTTTATATATATAAATATAAATACATATATATATATAAAAAATATATATTTATAATGTGAAATACTGCCCCCCCAGCTCCACGAGTCCCTTATGGCTGTAATAAATATTCCATGCAGTATAACATTACCTACACAGCAGAGCTCTTGGAGCTCCCACACCATGAGAGGCCTTTCCTAACCCAAGAGATAAGACAAATAATAATAAGGGGTGAGGAGAGGGAGACGAACCAAATCATCCTGGGGATGCAGAGCCCGGGAGCAACACAGAGCTCTCTGTACAATTCTGAATTTCCTCCCTTCTCTGCTGCTTGTAAACTTGCCCTTCTTCTACAAACCCAAAAGCAGATGTGCCTTATCACCTCTATCATTAATTAGCATTCACCCTGCTTAATTACTGCCTACCTGTGCACCTCAGCCTGCTGTCGCTTCGGTTTAAAACCCCGCTTTGTCTCAAGGTTTACCTTAAAGGCAAGCCAATAAAGCGCTTGCTGTAAAAACAACTCCCTGTGTTGACGCCAGGCCACCTCTGCCACCTTTTTCTGTGCCTTTTCCAGCCCCGTTTTCCCCATAGGCCACTTTTCAGCGTGCCCTTTGGATCGAGAAGGCTCGAGTCGGTGCTTTTGGGAAGGCAAAAGGGAGGAGGGAGCGAAGAAACCCAGAAATAAAACCCCAAGAAACCTTACTGCCTCTACATCCCGCTGAAACGGAGCCTAACCTCGCCTTTCTATTTTAGATCCGCGCCAAGTCGGCTTTTTTTTTGTCCTCTCCTGGGGCTTCCGAAACCACGACTTCCAAACCTTAATATCGAACATCTTCCTTCCGCCCTCACGTTCAGCGAGCTGTTTGCGCTCCCCAGCCCCTTTTTTTTTGTTTGTTTGTTTGTCTGGGGTTTTTTTATGGAGCTCTCACCCCCCTGAAGAACGTGGCTCCGTTTCTCCAGCTGCTGGACGGACCGTGGTCCTCTGTGGGCATCTTACTAGACAGTGCTGGATTTTTTGGATCTACTCTAACACTGTCTGGTAACGATGTTTAAAGGGCGAACCAAACACCGACGCGCCTCGGGAGGGGACTCCACGCCACAGATCGGCCCCAAGTGGAGCGCTGGCAAACGGGGTAAGGCTGCTGAGGGTGTCCGTGGGTGTTTTTAGAATCACGGAATCACGTAATCATAGAATCAGACGGGTTGGAAAGGACCTCTGAGACCTCAAGTCCAACCCTTGATCCAACACCACCGCGGTCCCCAGACTATGGCACTCAGTGCCACGTCCAGCCTCAGCTTGAAAACCTCCAGGGATGGAGAATCCACCACTTCCCTGGGCAGCCCATTCCAATGGCTGATCACTCTCTCTGGAAAGAATTACAGACACGGCAAACGGCTGTAAACGTAAATAATTACCAAAAAAAAAAATCTGCTGGAAACCGCCCTGCAGGCGCTGCTGAACGTTGAGGTTGCTGTGCCAGCTCTACCAGACCAAAATCCATGCTCCCTTCTCCCCAGACCTGTGGCTGGAGCTGGGATTTGCGTGTCCCGGGACACAAGGATTTCCCTGTGGCATTGCCACGCCCGGCTGGCAGAGGTGGTGCAGGGCAGGGCCCTGGTTGTAAAGGTCACTCTTCCCACTTACAGCTCAATTATCCCTCCATGCTTGAACGGCCCCTGAACTCCCAAGCTTCCCACCTGCTCCTCTGCTGGGGGAGCAGGCGGGTTAATCACCTGAATCACTCCTCAAGGAACCCAGGAATTGAACCCAGGCAAGGAGCAGCTCCTGGGTGCTCACCCTGCTCTCCCCAGCCAGGGGGAGGGAGGGACGTTCAGAGCTGCTGCCTCCAGGGATTCATTCCAAGCTGAGCAGGAGCTCGTGGAGATGAGCTCATGGATGGATAATGTTGGGGTTAGAAACCTAAGGAAAGAAGTTCCTCTCTCCAGTGACGTGGAGGTCCCATTAAACAAGTTGCCTGGGGTGACAGAGGACACTTCTTCCTACTCTTACCACCTGTTTCACAGACTCACAGAATATTCCAAGTTGGAAGGGACCCCCAAGGATCATTAGTCCAACTCCTGGCCCTGCACAGGCCCATCCCCTGTGCCTGAGAGTATTGTCCAAACACTTCTTGGACTCTGTCAGGCTCAATTCCATCCTATTTGGTTCAGACAGTCCAGCTCCATCGGATTTAATAAAGCAACACGAGTTTCAGCACTGCTGGAGGTAACATTGCCTGGTGCATTGAGGCCCTGACTGTGTGAGCAGCTAAATGGGCTAAACCAAAGCCCATTTCCTGGCCAAATCCGGGGACTAAATGAGGTGCAAGAGAGATTTAATTGCCTGTAGGTGTTCAGGACCCTGCAGGTCCTTCCCAGTCCAACATCTTTAAGGTCCCTTCCAACCCAAAGCATTCCATGTTTCTCTACGAACCTCGAAGTGTTTTATTCCATTCTTTGCAGTAAACTGGGTGCAGAATTCCTTGCCAGAACTAGTAGGTAATACAGAAACAGCAGGGGGAAAAAAATTAACTACCTGGCGTCTAATTTAAACCTCATTTTGATTACAACGTGAACAACTTGGAAGGATGTGACTGTGCCTGCTCTAAATCCATCTTTGGAGTCCTTGCAACAGGCTCAGAGCCGTGTTTGCCCTCGCAGGTTGTAAATTCTCAGGCAAACAAGAGAGAGGGAAGAAGCAGAGGAGAGTTCTTTGGCGATTAGTTCCCGTGTTAATGAGTAACTGGTTCGGGAGGGGTTGAGGAAATGGTGTGAAATTCGAGTGACTCTGCAAATTGGCTTTTAACAAGCCTTTAAGTAAGAGGAATTGGAGCACACAGCTACCTTCCCCCCCCAGGCCCCAATCTCTTCTTTAAACAAAGCGTGGGGGGCCTAACCTTGCGTGGAGTTGAGTAAATAAATGGTAAATTATAAATTAGGGGAAAACAGGAAATAGTAATTAAAAAAAAAAGTTAAAAAAAAAGAAAAAAAAAAGGAGATAATTGGACTCATCCATGGCAGGCATGGGAATGTGGCCCTACAAAAAAATGAACTGGAGACCAGGGAAATCCCCCCCAGCACCACCCTCCCCTTTATGATGTGTGCTTAGGAAAACATCCATCCCACCTTGTCTCAGAGACGCAGAGTTTTAGTCGTGAGAGCCGGGGGCAACCCAGAAAAATTCTGTCTGAGGCCAGGGCTGGGTCAGGCTTAGCTCTAACAAAAGTTTCCTCTCGGAGGGGAGTTTTAATATTGATGAGGGAGAGTCTTTAGGGAGCAGCCGAAAAGCGCATCCAGGTATCGTGGGAGCCGCAGCAGGCACAGGGAGCGGCGACTGGGACGCCAGGGCTGGAGCTGGAGGTAAGTCCTCTGCAATATTTTAAAGTTGCCATCCCAGTGGACTGGGAACAGCCGCGTTTCCATCGCTGAACTGCCCCGTAATCAGCAAGGAGCTCGAGTTAAATATTCACTGCTTATTGCTCTGGCGGAGGGAGAGGCCCCCGGCCTTTCCCTGCCTTTTTTTAACCCCGGATCCGGAGAAAGTCCTCGGCTGGCGGTGCTTTCCTCTGGCCTGCTGATTGCTGTCTTACCAGGCAAAGTTAGATCTGGCTATTGGTGTCTAATACTGTCTGGTAATGCCGTCAGTCGCAGCGGCAAAACCTTCGCCCCGACGGGAACGGAGCGAAACCCGCCTTTATCCGAAGGATCCCGGCCGGGCTGAGCCTTCCTGCTGGAATTTGGGGGCCGGTGCTGGAAGCTTCGAGCGCGCTGGGTCCGTGTGCGTGCGTTTGTGTGTGTTGTGAACACCCCGAATATATTCCCTAATTCCTGAAGAAAAGAGGAGAAAAGCCAGGGCAGGGAGGAGCTGGAGCGTCCAGCACGTGCTGGTGGGTCAAGAGGTGGGTCCTGCTCTTGCTTCCCTGGGAAAGGAGGCTCCTGTGCTGCACCTCAGGAACTCTTGGCCCTGTGATCACACTTGCCTGGAATTCGGTGGGTGCCAAAGTCACCATCCGGGAGCTTTGAGGAAAACATCCTAAATCTGTGTCAGCTGAGCAGTTCCACCTAAATCTGAATAGTTCATCCTAAATCTGAGCAGTTCATCCTAAATCTGAGCAGTCCATCCTAAATCTGAGCAGTCCATCCTAAATCTGAGCAATTCATCCTAAATCTGAGTCAGCTGAGCAGTCCATCCTAAATCTGAGCAGTCCATCCTAAATCTGAGCAGTCCATCCTAAATCTGAGTCAGCTGAACAGGTCCTCCTAAATCTGAGCAGTTCCTCCTGAATCTGAGCAGTCCATCCTAAATCTGAGCAATTCATCCTAAATCTGAGTCAGCTGAGCAGTTCCTCCTAAATCTGAGGAGTTCCTCCTAAATCTGAGCAGTTCCTCCTAAATCTGAGCAGTCCATCCTAAATTTGAGCAATTCATCCTAAATCTGAGCCAGCTGACCAGTTCCTCCTAAATCTGAGCAGTTCCTCCTAAATCTGAGCAATTCATCCTGAATCNTCAGCTGAGCAGTTCCTCCTAAATCTGAGGAGTTCCTCCTAAATCTGAGCAGTTCCTCCTAAATCTGAGCAGTCCATCCTAAATTTGAGCAATTCATCCTAAATCTGAGTCAGCTGAGCAGTTCCTCCTAAATCTGAACAGTTCCTCCTAAATCTGAGCAATTCATCCTGAATCTGAGCAGTCCATCCTAAATCTGATCAGTCCATCCTAAATCTGAGCAATTCATCTTAAATCTGAGCAGTCCATCCTAAATTTGAGCAATCATCCTAAACTGAGTCATCTGAGCAGTTCCTTGTAAATCTTAGCAGTCCATCCTAAACCTGAATCAGCTGAGCAGTTCATCCTAAATCTTGTTGGATCTTCACTGTTTCTATTTCTGCCCTCACGAGATCCCCAACACGATATTCAAGGGGGGTGGTTTTTTTTTGGAGTTCTGGTGTTTCCTGAAATGAAACAAATGTGACCTTTCAGCAGCTCTTTCCTGATGATGTTTAAAAGAAGTGAAAACAAGAACTAAATGCCTTTTATTAAAGTGTGTTCCTGGGTGAGTTGGTACCAAAAACCCCCATGAGACGCCCTGTACAGCCAATTTTCAAGGGGTAAATATGCCTAAAACACCCTCAAAGAAGGCAAAGGGATGAAGAGGTTGCTCCAATCACTGATGGTGCGTTCGCACCTTCCTGGAATTATTGGGAGGAATGTTCTGCTGTCGCTGTTTTTATCACTGGAATCCACCTGTGAGGATAAACACTGACACAAAGATGGTTTTCTCTGTAGAATTAGGAAGAAAAGCTTCAGTAGCTGCCCCTGCACAGATACATTTTTAATATTTTACAGTTGTTTCATGTGCTGTTTCACTGCCTTAGAGCTGATGGTACTAATTTTGGGCATTTTGGTTTGTATTTAATAAAATAGTTGAAACTTATCCCGTCTCTGGGTTGAATTTGTTTCGAAGCAAGACGCGTTTTGTAAGCGAAATTTTGTAAGCAAATTGCTCTATTTATTTGTGTTTTGTTTTGATCCACTTCCCTTTTATCTCAGACCCGATTTGACGGCGAAGATCCCGAAAAAGTAGTGACAATTACAGTGTTTAAAGTTTTCAGAAGGAAATCTTCCTGTCCTTATTTGTTCCTCATCAGCCCTAAACCCCCTCTTTTGCCAAATTTAACATCACAAGGTTCTCCTGAAGTTAAATATCCTCTTCCCTCAAATCACCTGCCACAAGTACGGGAGTGTTATTGATGTTTCCTGCGTGTTAAAATTGGGAAAACTCACCCAGAAAAACAACTTGCCCAGACAGCTGCAGAAGAAAATAACCCAAATAATTCATTATAGACTCCAAGGATTCGGCCTTTTTTTTTTTTTATCTGCCTTTAATTAAACATGGAAGTTTAACAAACCGGCAGTGGATGGCTTTAAAAATAAGTTTGGCTCTATCTTTCCTCTCCCTCAGAACATGCCCTAAAATCGGGGCCGTTTTAGAGGTGTTTGGGAACAGGGGGCCTGCTTAAAAATGTATTTCAAAAGAGAGAACAAGCAGAGTAGGAAGGGTCGGTTGGAGGGTGAGCACAGTGACTCGGACACGGCCTGAATTTAACTCTTTTTTGTGTCTTCTTTTTTTTTTATTTAATTGGTTTTCGACTTGGAAGTTCCAGGCAGCTCTGAGAGGCCTCCTGTTGCTGCATCCCCTTTGCCTGGATGAGGGAATGGGGGGGAGCAGGGATGAAACCACAGGGTCCGTCATCCTGTCAGTGCTGTGAGGGTGGATCTTGGGGAGGCCATTCCAGGCCGGAGCTGCAGCTCTTCCCCCAAACCTCCCCAGCCCTCCCGGGCACTTCGTCCCCCTGAGAAATCCGGGACAAGTTCATCTGTCATCGAGCTCCGGGGTTATGGAGAGCGGGCTGTGCCTTCCCAGGGAGGGACCAGGGTGATGCCCAACAGGGCTCAATGAAACGGTTTAGAGACAGAATTTAGCCTTTAAACACCAAAGGTATTTATTGCATACGACGTTGGAGAGCTCCCCGGGTCGCACCGGCCAAAGAAGCTCCAAAGTGTGAGTGAGAAGTCAGGGGTTTTATACAAATTTTGTGAGGTATTGCAAGATTTCTACCTACATATTAATCAAATTTTGACATCTAATTACAATATTCTACATGTTAGGGGCTTGCAGCCTCACTGCTTCTCTATCTCTCCGGATGCCCACTCTATTTATGACTACTAGGTTGACCTATCTTCACTAGAACAGAACAGAACAAACCATCTCTGCTGTATTTCAGCGCAAGCAGAAACTATTTCTCGGTTTCAGGGACAGGATGCTGATAGGAGCAGTCCCTAAAAAGCCACCAGGGCACTGAACGCTGCTTGAAATTGGGATTTATGGACGGCATCCCCACCTGGCTCAAAAAGGCACAACCCTTTCTTAAGGCCACTTCTACTCCAGGCTGGTGCTGCCAAAATCACAGCGACCTTTTGCAGGCATTTAGTGATGGGGTGAAGTGAGGGGGCTCCCCAGCGCCCACGTGGGCTCCCAGGGCTGGAACTGGGACACGATAAGTGAGCGTGGCAGAAGGAAAAGCCGCTCCCGAGGGAGTTCCCAAAACAGCTCCCGGGTGCCTGGCCCCGGCAAAACAGAAGGGTTAAAGTTCCGAACAGGTCACAGTCGCTCTCCCGGCAGCGGGCTGGTCCCTGCGGAACGTGACTGGCAACAGGCAGGGAAATTCGGCCCCATCTGCTGGTGGGAGGCAACAGGTTCGGTGCCAGTAACTCCAGACGGGCCCGGGCAGGGCGGGAGGAGCTCACAGGGTGCGAAGAAATGGCTGGAAAAAGCACTTATCCCGTAGAACTCCGCTGCCTTTAGACTGTCGGAAAATCAGCTTTCCGCCAGAATTCCTTCCCGGGAGCACCCGGGCATCATCCCTCTCCCCCTTCCCAGGGCTGCCTGGGAGGAGCCTCCCGCCTTTCCCGGATCCCTGGCATCGCTTCAGAGCCCGGGAGGCACCCGAGGGACGGGTCCAGGCTTGAGCAGGGGCGGATTGTGAAAGCGAGCAAAGGCTCTCTGGAGCAGGACACGCCGAGCCAGGCTGGAGCAGCCGTGGGGAATTTGTTTAGTCTCGGGAGAAGTCCTGCCCAGGGCGGGTTTGTGCTCGGGAAGGGTCTTTTGGGAGCCTCACGAAGTGGTGCACGGAACAGAACCCCTGGAGAACATCCTGCAGCGAATGAAAGGACGCTGAAGGTCATCCGGGGGGGCAGAGGGACACAGCTCGGCATGAAGATGGTTTTTTTCCAGACCCCAAACAGGGACGTTTCGGGGTCTGGAAGAGCTCTCAGCCCTCACAGACTTGCTCCCCATCGGTGGTAATGGAGAAGTGAGGGAAGTTCCGTGAGGTCACCAGGAATTCCCACTGCCCAGGGATGCAGCAGGACTGGGGGATTCCCGGGATTGAAAGAGCCAAAGCAGCCAAGGGCCCAAATCCAACCAAGGGATCTGAGCACACAGATTAATTATCTTAACACACAATTCCATTTTCTCTGTTAATTCTCCACCCGGGGTGTCCCGTCCCGCTCCACACGGAGCAAAACGAGCGGTGGGGTGAATGAAAACCGCCTGTTTTTAACTCCCCAGCTCGGCCTCTCCCCTTGCTCCAACAATTGGGCCACATTTCCTAGAGGGTGGAAGGTTTTCCGCAGCTCCAGGGCTTGCAACACTCCTCGTGTGCCCAGGGAGAGCAGGACAGGGAAGGCAGGCAGGTGGAAGGTGAGGCAGGGACGGGGCTCCCTGAGAGGCTCCAGGAGCCGTTGTTCCCCAGCAGGGAAGCACAGGGAATGCTCCTGAAGGTCACCCTGACCGAGGAGCAGTGCCAGGATATTCTCTCTGCCTTGGCTGGAGGCTGCAGGGCCAGCCCGGAGCGGGAATCGCAGCCAAATTCCACCTGCCAGGGACTTCTCTCATCCCTTCGGGTGGGGGGCAGGCGGGGGAGTGACCCCATGAGAAAGGAGGTTTGCTGCTGGATTTTCTGTCTCCCTCCCTGGTTGTTCCCCCGTGTTCCTGGGAAGGAGCTCCCTCCTCACCCTTTCAGCATCCCTGCAAGTGTCCAAGGCCGGGTTGGGCAAGGCTGGGAGCAGCCTGGAAGGATCTCCACTCCCTTCTTCATTCCAAACCTCCGAAGGTCCTGCAGGTGTTCCCAGGAGTCTGAGATAAGGACGGCAAAGAAACAACCCTGGGGTTGGGTGCTCCTTCAAACCTAAGTTCTATCCAGTGCCAGTTTTTGACTAAATGAACCGTTTTATGATGATGACAGATCGCTGTTCCTGCAGGGACCTTCCCTCCCTCACATTTTTGTTCTTATTAGACCATTAATTTTGCGAGTGCAGCGAAAAGGGGTTGAAACAATGGGACCCTGGTTTGTGGGGTTTTTTGTTGTTTTTTTTTTTTTTTTTTTTTTTTTTTTTTTTTTTTTTTTTTTTTTTTTTTTTTTTTGTTTGTTTGTTTGTTTGTTTTTTCTTTTTTATTTTTTCTTTTTTTTCCCAGGCAGCTGCAATTTGTATTAAAGGATTTGGAGACTTGTGAAGCCTCAGGAAAAAAAAAAAAGATGTAAAGGTAAGAAGGCTGGTTTGTGTAACCCTAAATTCTTACGTGCAGAGATTTTTCTGTCCCTCAGGTTCAGCAGCGAGAATGGATTGGCTTGGGTTGGAAGGGACCTTGAAGAACATCCAGTTCCACCCCCTGCCATGGGCAGGGACACCTCCCACTATCCCAGGTTGCTCCAAGCCCCATCCAACCTGGTCTTGGACACTTCCAGGAGTGGGGCAGCCACAGCTTGTCTGGGAATTCCATCCCGGCCCCTCCCCACCCTCACAGCCAAGAGTTTCTTCCTAATATCCCATTTAAACCTCCTCTCTGTCAGTTTGAAGCCACTCCCCCTTGTCCTGTCCCTCCATCCCTTGTCAACAGTCTCTCTCCATCTTTCCTCTGGCTCCTTCAGGTCCCGCAAGGCCTCAACCAGGTCACCCCAAAGCTTCTCTTCTCCAACAATCCCAGCTCTCCCAGCCTTTCCTCCATCCCACTGATCACCCTGATGCCTCCTCTGGACTGTGTCCAGCAGCTCCATGTCCTTCCTGTGCTGTTCCCCAGGGCTGGAGGCAGCTCTTTGTGGGGGGGATTCTCTGCCTACAATCATCCAAACGGGTAATTCCCGACAAAAGCTGTGGTTGGCCTCCCGGAGGAGGGTGAGAGGGGGGTCTAAAATGGCAACCCCAGGCTGCTGGTCCTGCAGGCTCCCTGCAGTGGGCTGCACGTGGAGCCAAACAACTGGCCACATCAGTCAGGGCTTGGAGCAAAAATGGGGGGTTTGCCGTGGGCAAGCAGCAGTGCCGGGGCAGGAGCGGTCGGACCCTACCCGAGCTCTCTCATCCCGGTTCCCATGAGTGAGGAACAGGCTGTGCTCTGAAGAAGGAGGCTCCTTATTCCCTTGGAAAGCACTGTTGGCACGGATTGCTCCAGCAGCACATCCTTGTTGGCCGTGCAGACACCCAGCTCGGATGATAAAGGGAAGCAGTCCCCAGGTTACGTCACCCTGGCAGTAAAAGCGGCGGTGCTGCATGAAGGGCCCCTTTGTGTTCTGACACAAACTTCGCATATTCCCCGGTAAATATTGGTAAATCTTTAATTACCTCCCGCTCCCCAGTTCACACAGTTCCTACTCCTCTTGAACAAGGAGCTGCTGTGGCTTTTCCAGCCTCTCCTGCGAGCTCCCTCTGCCGCCACTCGCCTCAAAAAAGTGCTGGAGAAGGGACAAAGAGCCCAGGGGCGTGGGAGGGGCAGGCTGTGAGCTGTGAGTGGCCAGGCAGTGTGGCTGCTGGTTGAAATCCTGCTCCCACTGGTGTGTTCCGCTCCTGGAAGGCAAGGATGAGGTCTGGGTCACCCCCTCCCTGCCTGCACAGCGCCAGAGGAGGGGATTTGTTGCCCAGGCTTGACCTGTGGCGGTTGTGATGCTGCTCCTGATGCTCTGGCTGTCCATCTGACGGGTCAGGAGAGCTCCCCGTGCGGAAGAAGGGGAGGGTGTGGGTGTGGTTGGCAGAGGTGGGAGCAGGAAAGACTTTGGAGAGGCTAAAAAGAAATGCCTGAAAAATCCCTGCAGCCGGGAAAGGGATGTGGGCTCATGGTCGGGCAGCAAAGCAGGTTCTGTGCCATGGATCTCTGCTTGGCCTGGCAATTCCTCTCCCTGACCCTCTTCCTGCCATCGTTCCCTCGTGTATCTGCAGAGCAGAAGCTTCTCGGGGCTGTCTGGCTGCAGCACCAAGCAGAAAAGAGCCTTAATTTATGGAATTGCCTGATCTTGTCGTGCTTAAATGCCATAATCAGAAGATGGAGGTGTGTTTTTCAAGGGCCAGATTTCCTGGTTTTCTCCTCTTTGCTTCTCAGAGGGCAACGAGACTGGTTCTTGCTGGTACCCCCAGACACCTCTTGGCACACAAACCTTGAGCTTTCCCTGCTCTGCTCCAGGTGGGCTTTACTTCCAGTTGGAACTCTGGTGAAAGAGGACTAAAAGCACCAGAAGGGAGGACCAGTTTGCTTTTAAAGCCGTTCTCTCCTCCCAGTGCCACCCTCTGCCCCAAGCACTGGCAAAACACACCCTGGAATATCAACGGATATGTCAGTTGGAGTTTTACAGTGCCCATGGAAGTGCAGGTTTTTGATGCTTCCTGCAGTGGCTGGGATGATCAGGGTGCCTCTTGTTTCCCTGGAATGGTTTGTTTGCCCAGTGGGAGAGCTTTCCACCCCGGGGAATTCAGGTGCTGGAGCGGGATCCCCTGGCACCAGTGCTGATAAACAAAGGGCAGGTGTTCAACAGCAGAGCAGAAATGATCTGCTGGGAGGAGGGAAACAAAATTCACTGGAGTTGGGGGGTGAAAGGCCAGACTTCTGCGAGTTGGGTTTGTTCTCAGTCCCTTCCTACCCTTTTGTGGACATTTCCACGTTGAATCAGCCATTTTCCTACTGCGTTTCCTTCCAAAACACGAGTGGCAGCAGAGACAGCAGCACTGACCAAGAGCAGCCTCACGAGTGTCCCAGCCATGGAGCCGAGCCCAGCCCTGCTGCCCCACAGGGAAAGGGGACCTGCCTTTGCTTGAAAACACCCCATTATGGATAAACTCCAGTGGAAGAGAGAAACCCTCCCCTGGGTTTCCTCTGGGGAACATCCCTCTCTCCCAGCCGTGCCCTCCTTCAGGAGAGCACGAGGCAGAGAGACACTGGAAGGGAATTAACTCCAAAAAATCCTATGGCCATGACTTGGGGGGTCTGTCCCTGTCTGCAGCCACCGGTCCAGGCAGATCCCAGCTCCCAGTGCTTGGCCAGAGCCCCTGGATAATGGTCTGTGCAGGGTCCATGTGGGTCAGGCACGTTCCTGACGGTGGGAGGCAGGACACGAGCTCTGCTAACGAAGAGCTCCTTCCACGTCCTGACCCTGGGCTTCTTCCCAGTTCCAGAGGCCTGGATCAAGCCAGGGGGGCTGGGGGTGTGGGATGTCTGCCCTGCCAGCTGGTTCCCAGTTATTCTCCCCTGCCAGAAACCCGATTCTCCCCATGCTCTGTTCCCCAGCCCCGGCACGGGCAGAGCTCCCTGCACGGGGAAAGAGGAGACAGTTTGGAGGGTGGAAACTTCCACAGCCACGTTAATGAGGGGTTCAGAAGCACCAGAGGCTCCCCAAAGGCTGGGTTTCGCTGTGTTTACTGTTGTGTGCCTAATTGGGGAGACAGGGACAGGGAGAAATCCCAGGAGTCCCCAAGGAAACACACCCAGCGAGCAGGGAGGGATTGGTGGCCCCATGGCAACCCTTTATCTGCAGGTGCCTCCCACAGGAGGGAAGAGACAGGGTTTGATTCTAAAAAAAACAGGCAAACAGCTGAGGGAAAGAGTGGGGATGTCAATGCTTGTGATTAAAATGCAGTTATGGGCTTTACATTCCCAGCCCAAGGCTCTGGTCCCGCATTAACAAATCAAGTCCGTGTCAGGGAGCTCTGACAAGGGACTCCACTTTCAGTGATCCTTTCCCTGCCTGACTCGGTCTCGTTGTCCACTTCCTGCCTGATTCTGCCACGTGAAAATCACGGCAGGGCTTTCGAACCTCTCTTGTCACGGAGGAGAGACGAGACTCAACTGCTTTGATTTCACCTCCCTGTCTTCCTGCCTCGCTGCAGGGGGGGAAGTGGGGGAATTATTTGAATCCCTGAGGCTTCATTCCATCAGCCTGAGCCCAGTGATGCCTCAGTTCTCTCCGTGACTCCCTGGGGTGAAAAGGGGGAGGACCGAGGGCACAGCTCCCTCGGGTGAATTTTTGGGGAACGCCGCGCTTGAAAGCCGAACACAAAGAGAGTTGTTAAAAATGGGCTCTGGGTCAGAGGGAGCTCGGGAGCAAACTGGGTTGAGTTCGCCGAGTTTCTCAGAGGACCGGACGCTTTTCAGCCAACTTTGTGGCCTCTCTGTTCCACTCCAAACGGAGCGAAACAGCATCACCTACTGCAAGTTGCTGTAACTCGCCAGAACTCTCACAGGGGAGAGTTTTTGCCTGGTATCTAATCCAAACCTGCCCTCTGGCAGCGGGAAGCCATTCCCCCGTGTCCTGTCCCTCCATCCCTTGTCCCAAGCCCCTCTCCAGCTCTCCTGGAGCCCCTTTAGGCCCTGGAAGGGGCTCTCAGGTCTCCCTGGAGCCTTCTCCTCTGCAGGTGAACCTCCCCCCAGCTCTCCCAGCCTGGCTCCAGCCCTGATCCCCCTCCCAGATGATCCCTGGCTTTAAATCAGTGTGCGATGGCTCTGACACCACAGGGGATACACTGCTTTACACTGGTTAAATACCCATCCAAGGCAACGAAGAACTTGCCCTCACCATCCTGACTCCTCAATAATTACCCACACAGGTGGCAGAAGCAGCATCTCCAGGTTGACGTTTTGCAGCAGCTCCTCCCACAGAGGCTTTTAAAAGCGGCTCAAGTTACACCTCGGGCTTGTGAAGGGGTGAATAAAACCCGGACGAGGGGAGCCCGAAGGAAGGGGGACGTTAAATGCAGCGATTGAGGCTATCTCAGGGCAGCCCGAAAGTCCTCCCAAAGCAGCAGGGCTGGACGCCACACAAAACCATCGGGCAGATTCTGCTGCTCCTCAAGGAGAAAGGAGCTCAAAACCATCCCAGCTAAGGGCAGTGGGAACAGCCGAGCCCGTGAGAGGGTGGAATGAGCGCAGCAGGAGCGGGGAGGGCACCCAACAATGGGCCCCTTTGTCCAGCAGGGCACCGGGGGAGAGTCGATGGCACAGACGCAGGAACTGGTGCTCCTCAGGTTTCACCGGGAATTGTCTTCTGCAACCTTGGCGTGCCAAAGCCCTGCCCGGGTAAACTTGAAGTGGAATGGAAGATCCAGTGTCAACCCCACGGCGGCAGCTCCTGCTTGCCTTGTTGAAAACCTCAGCCATCCCAGCCCCGCCGTGTTTTCCATACGGAGAGAGACCCCAAACCTGCTTTTTGACAGGTGTTATCCCTGGGAATGGTGAGGGTTTCTGGACACTCAGCGGTCACAGAGTCCAGCTGGGAGCTGGAATGTCCCTGTTCCCACATTCCCATTCAGTCCTGGCCATGTGGAAGCGAGGACAGATTCCCTCTCCCTCCCTGCGACCCCAGTGGGATGTTCAGTTCCCCCCCCCGCCCTTGCCGTGGGCTCCAGCAAAGACTCACACAATTAAACAAACTAAATGTGGGTCGTTTTGTGGGTTTGTTTTTTTCTTTTTTTTTCCTCCTCAGCAGCAGAACAAAGCCCTGGTTCAGTCAGAAGGTTTGGGAGGGGCAGGGGGGGTTTGTCTGTCAGCACAAAGCCTCGGTGAGCTTTGGGGAGGAAAAGGAACACTTGGGGAGAAGAGGGAGCTTGCCAAGAAAAATGTGTGGAACGTCGGTGCCCTCTGTTGGCATCTGCGAAGCAGGTTCTCCTCTCCCAGGTCTCTGAGAGGGGGGGAAAAAAGAAGGAAAAAATCTCGTTGCGTTTGACATGGAGGGGCTGGAACGTGTCCAGGGAAGGGGCTGGAGGAGCAGGAGGGGCTGAGGGAGCTGGGGGGGCTCAGCCTGGAGAAAAGGAGGCTCAGGGGGGACCTTCTCACACAGGGAACGAGGGACAGGAGGAGAGGGAACGGCCCCAAGCTGCGCCGGGGGAGGGTCAGGTTGGACATCAGGAGGAAATTTCCTCCTGGAAAAGGGTTGTTGAACATCGGAAGGGGCTACCCAGGCGGAGTCCCCACCCCTGGAGGGCTTCCAAAACCACGTGGATGTGGCACTCCAGTGCTGGGTTGATGGCTCGAAGGGCTTTTCCAACCTTAGTGATTCTACAGATCATATTTTAACTCTCTACTCACAACTGTAAAGTTTAATGAAATGTGGCATTTCTAAATTGTCTCCATTTCTGAATTTTCCTTCACCTCTAAAAGCTTTGGGGCGTTTTTCGGGGATGTTTCATTCCCTCCTTTGAAAAGAGGTTCAAGAACACAAAAAGCTTTCAGTCATTTCACTGGCTGCCAACAATTCAGTGACAAAAGGATTGGGTTGAAAATCCAGTGACCAAAGAATCTGGTTGAAAATTCAGTGACAGAAGGACTCGGTGTCAAATTCAGTGACGAAAGGAGTCGGTTGAAAATTCAGTTAAAAAAAAAGAATTCGTGTGACAATTAAACAACAAAAGGATTCGGTGTCAAATTCAGTCGCGAAAGGATTTGGTGCAAATTCAGTGACAAAAGGATTGGGTTGAAAATCCAGTGACCAAAGAATCTGGTTGAAAATTCAGTGACAGAAGGACTCGGTGTCAAATTCAGTGACGAAAGGATTCGGTTGAAAATTCAATTAAAAAAAAAGAATTCGTGTGACAATTAAACAACAAAAGGATTCGGTGTCAAATTCAGTCGCGAAAGGATTTGGTGCAAATTCAGTGACAAAATAATTCAGTTGCAAATTCAGTGACAAGAGAATTCGGTGTCAAATTCACTGACAAAAGGATTTGGTTGAAAATTCAGTGATAAAATAATTCAGTTGCAAATTCAGTGACAAAAGGATTCGGTTGCAAATTCAATAAAAAAAGGATTCGGTTGAAAATTCAATTGAAAATAATTTGGTTGACAATTAAACGACAAAAGGATTCAGTGTCAAATTCAGTCACAAAAGGATTTGGTGCAAATTCAGTGACAGAAGAATTCGGTGTCAAATTCACTGACAAAAGGATTTGGTTGCAAATTCAGTGACAAGAGAATTCGGTGTCAAATTCAGTGACCAAAGAATTCAGTTGCAAATTCAATAACAAAAGAATTTGGTTGAAAATTCAATTAAAAAAAAAAGAATTTGGTTGACAACTCAATGACAAAAGAATTCGGTTGAAAATTCAGTGACAAAAGGATTTGGTTGAAAATTCAATGACAAAAGGATTTGGTTGAAAATTCAATTAAAAAAAAAGAATTCAGTTGACAATTCAATGACAAAAGAATTCGGTGGCAAATTCAGTGACAAAAGACTTTGGTTGCAAGAAACCATTCAGTTGAAAATTCAATAAAAAAAAAAAGAATTTGGTTGACAATTCAATGCCAGAAGAATTTGGTGGCAAGTTCAGTGACAAAAGGATCTGGGTGGGGGGATGTTGCTGGAATAAGCAGAGTTCTGCACCTGAGGGGAATGGGTTGGGAAAGTAAAACTGAGGGACATCGTGACCATCTAAAGAATAAACCCCGTTTCCCAGATTATTAATTGCATCTCACAGGCACTCTGTCGAATTTTCAGGTTTATTTTGACCTTAACAAAAGGTCACAATCAGAAAACATGGAAAAACCCCAGAATAGCCCCCACAGAGCTGCGAATACCAGCCCATGGCAAGGAGGGGCTTTGCTACCCAGTGTTTCGATTTCTGAGCGGAATAAATCCCCCCAGGGGAACTGCTCAGGGGGCAGAGAGAGGCTTTTCAACTTCCACATAAAAGTTATCCTATTTATCCAGTGCTTTCACCTTTCCTTGGCTCAATTCCCAGTTCACCTGCATTCAGGGTCTTGCACGTTTCCCGCAGCAAACGTGGAGGAAAAAATTTGTAAAGTGATTTTTAAAGTGATTTTCACGTGAGGAAAGTTTATCAGGAACACAAGAGGATCAAAGAAGGCAAGAATACATCGGAAGTGTTAATTATGTCTCTTGACATCCTTTTAGGGCTGAGAAATATCCCTGCTCCCATTCCACATGTCAGTCAAAATTAACAATCATCGGGAAGCTGGAAGATTAAAACTGGGACTAGGGAGGGACGTTACAGGGAATAAGGATAACGTTTGACGCTTCGTTTTTGTAACCTTTTACACTTCGTTTTCCCTTACAAATAGTTCCAAGGTTCTAAAATCCACACCGCCCCCCCCCCCCCAAAAAAAAAACCCAAAAAGGAAAAAGAAAAAAAAAAAAAAAAAAAGGTAATTTCTTCTTCAGTCATTATGTCAATATTCAGCAATAAAACCATGTCCCTGAGTGATAAAAATCAATCCTTCAGCTCGACTCGGGATTGCCAAGACCTCCCCTGAGGAGGGTTCAAGAAGGGCCGGCTGAGAGTGTCTAGAAACAACCCGTGAGGCAGGATAAGATTCCTGAAGAATCCAAGGAGATGTGACAGTGTCTGAATGCTGGAGAGTCAATAATTCCTCGGGTTCATAATGGACAAGCTGAATTTTAACTGATTATCTCTTCTTCTCTGGCCTGACCTGGTCTGGTCATGGACTGGATTCCCTGGAGTCACCTCAGTGGCAGGGCGTGGAATGAGGTGATCTTTAAGGTGCCTCCCAGCCCAAACTGGTCCATGATTCCAGGAATCCAACAGAGTGATCCAGTCCCTCCAAACTCACTGGGATAACCGCCTGAACCCGGGTTTTAGGATTCTCTGCTTTCCCAACATCTCTGGGGCTCCTACAGCAATTCCACAGAGCCCTGCTGAACCCAGCCTGTCATTCCTACTTGGAATAACCCCCTCTGGGGTGATTACCAGCAATGTCATTATCTGTCAGGATTTAATTAAGAAGGCCTGTCCTGTTTACACGATCTGCAAGGAGGTAGCCGATGCTGAGGCTGTGGCTGGGAAGAATTTATAGCCCTCGTGTGAAAGCTGAAAAGTTATTTTTGGGTGGTGAAAAGTCAGTTTTGAAACTCCAAAGAGTGGTTTTTGCCTCGAGCTGATTCGGTCAGAAGTGTCCACCCCAAGCAGCGTCCACCAGAAGGCAAAAAGAGCTTTGAATGCAGTCACACAACAGAAAAAATAATGACATAAAAAAGACTCAAAGGGTTGATCCTTATTTGAAATCAGCGTCAGGAAGCAACCAACTCCAGCTGCCCCTTGAAATTCAGGCAGGACAATTCATTTCCAGCTCGAGGAAGTGGGAGGAGCACTAATCTAACATTAAAAAAAAAA
>VXAY01002954.1:0-31219 GCA_013399855.1 Oxyruncus cristatus | reverse complement strand
ATTCTATTTTATATATTTTATAGATTTTATGATTTTTTTATACTATCTTATACATTTTATATATGACATATTTTCTATACTATATTTTCATATATTATTCTAATTACATTAACAGCGTAACAAGGCACGTTTTATACATATCCTGCATGAGGAAGTGGGAAGGGCAGTGACATTCCGGGGCTGGGGCAGAGCTCTGTGTCTGTGCAGTTACCGATCCTGGTGAGCTCCTCTCCCTCAGCACACTCCGGCACCTTCCTGCAGTACTGACAGTTGTCATCACCGCATCTGTGGCCCGGGGGACACCTGCAGTCGTGGTCCTCAATGTCACGGCACAGGTTGTTGCCTCCTGCCAAGAAAACAAAGGGCTTAGACTCGCCTTGCCGCCAAGCCCACGAATTCCCAGCGGGAAAAGTCCCTTCCTGGAAGAAATGGTGTCACTGCCGTCACACTGGGTGGTGTTTGGGGTGCCCCAAAAGCGGCACCACTCAGGTTTTTACACCTGTCGGCAGAAGCGGGTCTAAACCCAAGCTGTTAAACCAGCAGCTTTCCCGCCCTTTCTGCTTCTGGAGGAGTTTAGTCGTGAGCTTTGCTGGCACTCAGAAACTATCACCTCCAGTTGTGAGGGTTCGGTGAAAGCAAAGGGTTGATCTTATCTCCTGAGCCCACCAGTGGAGAGCATCAAGTCCCTGAGGCAGCAGAGACCGATTCATCCCGAGGCTGTGTAACGTTACAGGGGGAATAAAAAAAATCTGCATGGAAATGCTGCCTGGTTCAGTGGCGGGATCAGAAACCCCCAGAGAGCAGCGAAGATTATCTGCTGAGATTGGAGGTGGAATGTACAGGATCACCAGGGGACTGCCCACACCTTCCTGTGCCAAGTGCCCTCCTCTCACTGACTTTCAGAACTCCACGAAGCGAGGGGTGAGTGGAAACAGCCTGGGGATGATTCTCTCTGAAAATCCCCCCCTGTTCAGCTCTGGCTGCTGTGGGGGACAGCACTAAAGAATAGAATGATTGTCCCTGGGGACCATGGAAAGGGCCATGAGAACCCTCTGCTCTGTCCTGCAGCCTCACAGACACAGAACTGTCCCCTGGTCAGTCCTGCAGCTGCCCCCTTCCACCTCCTGCTGCCTTAATTTGACTTAAAATGACAGGGGGGTTACAATCAGGGACTCAAACGATGGGTTGGGTTGGGAGGGACTGTAAAGATCATCTTGTTCCACCCCCTACCACGGGCAGGGACACCTTCCACTCTCCCAGGTCGCTCCAACCTGGCCTTGGACACTCCCAGGGATGGGGCAGCCGCAGCACAACCTGTGCCAGGGCCTCCCCACCCTCCCAAGGGAAGGATTTCTTCCCAATATCCGATCTAACCCTACCCTCTAAATCCAGCACCACCTCACCACCACCCTGAGATCAGGCAAGAAGACAGGTCAGAACCAGGGATCACCTTGTCTGTGTGTTCTGGGATGAGCACAGGTGAGTGCCCACTGCCCCGGGGAGCCTGTCCAGTGCCCAGCCACCCTCTGGGGGAAGAACCTTGTCCTGAAATCCAACCTGCCCCAGCCCTGACGCAGCTTCAGCCATTCCCTGAGTCCTGTCTCTGGTCAACACAACTGCCCTTCCACTTCCCCTTGTGAGGATCCAGGGCACATCCATCCTGAATTTAGGGCTCGGAGGAAACTCTTCTCCTTTTGCTCTGCACGTCCAGTTGCTCAAGACGCGCTTGCACGAACAAACCTCTCCTGACAAGCACAAAGAGGGGACGACCCTCCCCACCTCCCCATTCCCTCACCTGCTTCCAAGTTGCATTTGGGGCAGCATTTCTCTGCGTCTTTGCTGATGATTTTCCTCTCCCCATCCTGGCACTGCAGTGCCAGGGTTTGCTGCGCCCAGAGCCCCAGGCACAGCACCGGCAGCAGGAGAGCCCCGAGGGGCCCAAATCCCCTCGTCCGGGGGGTCATGTCTGGAGCAGACAACCCAAAAGCAGGGCAGGGTGGGCTGTGTCAGGGCCGTCCTGCCTGAGGGCTCCTTCCCCTGGCGCTGCAGCAGGTGCTGGGCTTTTTGTGGCCTCGCTCTTCCTGCTTTTGGAGGGGCGGGGAAATGGTTTTATCCTCGTCACCAAACCTGAAGCCGGCGGGGCTGAGCAGCGCCGCCGAGTGCAGGGGGAGGAGAGCAGGTTAAGGGCAAGGTGCATCGTGGTTCTCCAAGGGATGTGCAACTGGGAATTAAAGCAAATCGGGTGGATTCGGCGCAGTCAGGCTGTTTTGTTCACGGAATCACGGAATGTTTGGGTCGGAAGGCCTAAAGATCATCCAGTGCCATCCCCTGCCACGGGCAGGGACACCTTCCACTAGCCCAGGTTGCTCCAACCTCGCCATGGACACTTCCAGGGATGGGGCAGCCACAGCTTCTCTGGGAATGCCATCCCAGCCGCTCCCCACCTTCACAACCAAGAATTTTTTTCTGCTATCCAATCTCTGATTCTAAACCTCCTCTCTGGCGGTTTGAAGCCATTCCACCTCATCCTGGCACCCCAGGCCCCTGGAAACAGCCTTTGTCTCCTGTCCCCTCCCTTCAGGCACTGCAAGGCCACAGTCAGGTCGCCCCAAAGCTTCTCCCCTCCAGGCTGAACAACCCCAGTTGTCCCAGCCTTTCCTTCTGCCCACCAGAAGAGACAAGAGCAGGGTAGTGGTGCCAGGGGCCATTCACCAACACCCAACAACCACCAGCATGGCCCAAACACCCAAGAGGAACCCAAACCAGAATTTTTCAGCCCAGTGTCACACACAGAACAGAGAAGGGACCTCTGAGGGCCCCAATGAGCCCCTTGGGCAGGTGGTACCCAAGGGGACCCCTCTCCTGGTGAGGGCTGCAGGCAGTTGGCCCAGCTGGCACCTGGTGTTTATCTCTCTCTTTTGACTGTTGGGGTTTTGGTTTGGTTTTTTTTTTCTCCCCAAACTGCTCTGTACGTATTTTTCATTCCTGTTCAAGCATTACAGTCGTGCACAGACACGGTCAGATGGTGGAACATTTACAGTCAGATCACAGGCAGCAGTCGCCCAAGCCAAGTCAGCAGTGACCTTTCAGAGGTAACCTGACTATCTGGCTTTAGAATCTTTGGGGTTCTTTTCTAAAGCCAGCCTTACCTGTCTCTGCTGGAAGGTGACATTTCATCTGTCAACCCCTTCCTCGCTCAGACCCCAAAATCAGGGGTCCACTCCCTACCCCGACCTCCGCAGGGCAAAGGACTCTGCTCCAGGCCCCCCTGTCCACCCCATACATGGCTCAGGGCAAACTAAGGCAGAAACATCAACGCACGTTGTGATGGAACAGGGAAAACGCTCTTGCAGATCCCCCAGTCCCTTCTCCCTCCTCACCTGCCCCCAGAACACAACAGGGAGTGCTTAGGGATGAAGGAAGAATCACCCGAGATTCTTCCAGCCGCTGAAGTGCAGCCATGTGGCACTTGGACCTCTGTCTTCAGGGCATTGAAGCCACCCAGAAGTGTTCTCACCCAGGAGGATTTCCCAAAGAGTATCTGCAGAACCTGACAGGAGCGGGGAGCCAGGTGGGAGCAAGTTCTGCTCCCGGGGAGCAAGGGACAGGAGGAGAGGGAATGTCCTCCAGCTCCTCCAGCTGTGCCAGGGGAGAGTCAGGTGGGACGTCAGGAGGAATTTCCTCATGGAAAGGCTGGTCAAGCACTGCCCAGGGAGGTGGTGGAGTCCCCACCGCTGGAGGTGTCCAAGGAAGGGCTGGACGTGGCCCTCAGTGCTCTGGGCTGGGGGAGAAGGTTTGGAATCAATAACCCTGGAGGTCTTTTCCAACCCCAGTGGTTCTGTGACCCTGTGAACTGGCTGTGGATTCTGCTTTTACCCACCTTAAGGACACCCAGCCGTGAGCTAAACGTGTTTAAAACACACCAGGTTCCTTTTTGGCCACTGGAGCCATGAGCTGCTGACCTGTCCAAAAGATTAATCTGGGAGAAAAAAAAACAAAAAAAAAAAAACAACCCAACAAAACAAAACCAAAATAAAACCATAATAAAAAACAGCCCAAACCACTTCTCAACCCAAAATTAGTTCTTGGGACTCCAGCAGCTTTGCTGACATTACTTGGCCTTCACGTCAGCAGGGAGAGAACTTTGTCACCAGAGAGAATATTTGGTTTGCTGACACCGAGTTTTCGCTGATTACCCATAAGGGGTGACCAAAGAAAGGCTCCACTTCTCCTCTAAGAGGCTGTTCACGTGAAATCTGCGTAATTGCTGAATGACTAACGAGGTTCGTTAGGCCCAAATTGCCCCGTCAGCTCCAGCTTGCGAATGATTTTCGGGCCACTGCAGAAAATTCCATGAATACCTGCAGGATTCACATCCCATTGGAGGGGAGGGAGGACTTGTTTGTGTTCTTGGCGTTTGAGTAAAAAGCCCTTTGCTGTGACAGCACCAAGGGAGGTGAAGGGGGTTGTCACAGCAGGGAATTTCAAGCAGTGAAATTGGGGAAGGGGCTGGAGTATCCTATGAGGAGCTGGGGGGGCTCAGCCTGGAGCAAAGGAGGCTCAGGGGGGACATTCTGGCTCTGCAAGTCCCTGACAGGAGCAGGGAGCCAGGGGGGGTCGGGCTCTGCTCCCAGGGAACAGGGACAGGAGGAAACGGCCAGGGGAGGGTCAAGTTGGACATCAGGAGGAATTTCCTGATGGAAAGAGTTGTTAAACATTGGCAGGGGCTGCCCAGGGAGGTTTGGAGTCCCCAGCCCTGGAGGTGTCCAAGGAAGGCCTGGCCGTGGCACTCTCGGCTGGGGGACGAGGTGGGGACGGGTCAAAGTTTGGAATCAATAATCCTGGAGGTGCTTTCCCACCACAGGGAATGGATTCTGTGACGCTGTGGTGGAACAGCAGCTCTGCTGGGCTGCAGGAGGCCCGGAGGGACGGGCAGAGCCTGGGTAGGGGGGCAGCTCAGCACTGCAGAGGGGACACAGTGAGGGTGGCACGGGGACAGCAGCTCCCCAGGGCACCCCCAGCAGTGACAGCTCACCCAGCTCTGCCCGAAGACTGGGGTGAAAAAAAACAAAACAAAACTCGAGGGCAAATAATTTATCTGCTGCCTGAAAGCGGGAGATAAAATTGTTGTGTTCCTTCCTTTTTTTCCTTCTTTTTTTTTTTTTTTCCCCAGAAGTTCTGCTTTCAGGCCAACCTGGAGGCTTTGCAGCGACAGGACCAGGGGGCTGCCAGATCTTGGGGTCTTGCAGTGCCTCATTCCTACCTTAAAATGAGTTAAATCCTCACCCCAAACCCTCAGGGCTTTACAAGACCCCCCTGGATCCTTCCCATGGGACCTTCTCAGCAGGTCACCTGTGCCAGGGGTCACCTCTCCGGGCCCCAAAAGTGGTGGACGAGCCCAGGGAGTAACAAAGCTGAATTCACAGAGGGAAAACAAACCAGACAGAGGCCCCAAAAAAAACCAAAACAAAACCCAGCCAGGCCTTGCGTTCCCTTCCCGTGTCAGCCCTGGTGTCTGTCGCTGACCTTTCTTCGGTCTCTCACGGCAAACCTGAGTCACGCTCAGGCTCCTCTGAAGCACGGCAGGATGTGAAGAGAAAACGCAGGGAGATAAAGGATCTGGGGTAGCCACAGCAACAGAAACTCGTCAGAGATTCGTGGGGGAAAACCGACCAAAAGAAAAAAAAAAGGCAAAGGAGGAAGTGAACGTAAAAAGCATAAAGTTACAGGGGGGGGGGGCGTTAGGTCTTTTTAAAAATAAATATGATTACTACTGTAACACGAAATACGTCTGGAACTGCCGAGCCTGAGAGAAGGGTTCATGAGCTGCAAAACCCAGCTCATTTTTTCCAGTGTGGCTCTCAAATACTGTCTGTTCTTGCCCCCAAACCCTTCTCCAAAACTGAACGAATACTGCCTGTTCTTGCCCCAAACCCTTCTCCAAAACTGAATGAATACTGCCTGTTCTTGCCCCAAATCCTTCTCCAAAACTGAATGAATACTGTCTGTTCCTGCTCCCAAATCCTTCCCTAAAACGGAATGAATATTGCCTGTTCTTGCCCCAAATCCTTCTCCAAAACTGAATGAATACTGCCTGTTCCTGCCCCCAAATCCTTCTCCAAAACTGAAGGCAGCACAGCAATAATGGAAAAAAAAAATAAGATCCCTTAATTTTAAACAGATATTCTTGATAATACTCCAGGCAGAGAGAAAAAAAAAATGCTGCGGATAGAAAGACAAGAGGACTTGGGGTTTTGTTTGGTTTTCCTCCCGGGTTTTGGTAGCCATCCAAACCTCTGCAGCTCCTCACAGACGATGGAAGGGGCTGTAACTCCTGGCTGGTGCAGCTGAAAGGAAGTGAAATTATCCATGGAAAAAAAAAAAAAAAAGGCATTATTCTCACTCAGAAATACGGTTATCAGTCATTTTTACAGGTGGTTCTTAAAACAATCAGGAGGCCAAGTTTTAGTGACAACACTCAGGCACAAAGAAGCCTAGCCCAGCGTTACCGGCTCAGACTGGGGTGAAAAAAGCTCAAGTGTCTCTCAAGTGCCTGAAAAAAAAAAAAAAAGGCATTATTCTCACTCAGAAATACGGTTATCAGTCATTTTTACAGGTGGTTCTTAAAACAATCAGGAGGCCAAGTTTTAGTGACAACACTCAGGCACAAAGAAGCCTAGCCCAGCGTTACCGGCTCAGACTGGGGTGAAAAAAGCTCAAGTGTCTCTCAAGGGCCTGAAAAAAAAAAAAAGGGGGGAAATCTGAAAGATTGAAAAACAGGAACTCACTTGGTGACAAGGCCTGCACCTCTGAGAAGGGAAAGTTTCATTTCTGGCAGTAGGAAGACGAGCGTGGGCAGAGGCAGCACCAAATCATTCACCGCTCTCTGCCCGTGTTCAGCCACTTCCTGGCGTTTTTAGGGAGGACTGGACCAAAAAAAAAAAAAAAAATCCAAGCCAGTTTTTCACAGAGGACTGACAGTGGCAATTAAAAATAAAAATTGCTATCCCTTCACTTCCAGGGAAATATCTGTGCCAGTTTATTTTAACTGGCAACCCACCAGCACCCAAATCCTCAGCAAATCCAATCACGGATCTCAAACTGCTTTGGGCTGGAAGGGACCAGAAAGAAAAGCTCATTCCAACCTCCTGCCATGGGCTGGGCTCCCAGTAAATGCCTTCAGTCCTATCAAATATTAAGTTTTGTGATGTGATCACACAGCACAGGGGTGGGATCCAGCTCCAGGGCAGGAATTGTCTGTCCAGCTGAGCAAACGCAGCTTGTCCTCAGCTCCCCCAGCAGGGCCAGTATCTGTTCCTTCACACACGGAAAGGTTTTTGGGGAATCTCTGGTTGGGGAGGCTGTAAGAAGGCACAAGAACACTCTGCACTGGGGCACCTTCCTGTGCAGCCGAGCCAGGAAACGGAGGGAGATTCCTGGAAGCAGCTGATGAAGCCCACGGGCCAGGGCAGCAGCGCTTCTGACACACCACCAGCTCATCTGTTCCTGTGGGCTGCCCTTCTCAGAAGCCACAGCCTCACACGGCCCGGGAGTTATCAGCACCTGGCTCGCTGACAGGGAAACGTGGTTCCTGCCCCGCGGCCCCCCGAGGCGCTGCCCACGGGCCGCCGCTCGCCTTCCGAGAACCCGCCGGGCGTTCCCTGGAATCCCTCCTCGGAGCCACCCCGTGCCCTCGGCCGCCCAGTTCCCTGCAGGGCCACAGCGCCTGGGCCACGGGGCCCCTTCGAAGACCTCGAGGGCTCTGGTGGAGGGGCTGAGCCACCCCATCACCTCTGCGGGCAGAGCGGCTGCCAGGCCGGGCCCGCAGAGCAAACGCTGCCCTCGCGGTTCTCAGGCCCCACAGGGAGCCAAGGGCAGGGCAGGGGGAGAACTCAAAGCCAATGATCGAGCGTTTGGTGGTCACAGACCGTCCAGGGCACCCCAACAATCCCACCCTGTCCCTCAGAGCGTTGTCCAAACCCTCCTGGAGCTCTGGCAGCCTTGGGGCCGTGCCCACTGCCCCGGGGAGCTTCTTCAGTGCCCAAACACCCTCTGGGGGAAGAACTTTTCCCTGGAATCCAACCTAACCCTGCCCTGGCACAACTTCAGGGCATCCCCTCGGGTCCTGTCACTGCTCCCACAGAGCTCCCTCCCGAGGAAGCTGCACCCTCCCCTCGGTCTCCTCTTAGAATCACAGAATCAGACGGGTTGGAAAGGACCTCTGAGATCATCCAGTCCAACCCTTGATCCAACACCACCGCGGTTCCCAGACTATGGCACTCAGTGCCACGTCCAGCCTCACCTTGAAAACCTCCAGGGACGGAGAATCCACCACTTCTCCAGGTTAACCCTGCTTCCCGCAGGAATTCTTTTGCTCCCGATCCCACACACCACACACGTGCAGAGCTGCGACCCCACCTTTATTTCCCGAAGCCCCCCCTCAGCCCCTTTGTACACAATACAAAAGTTCCTATACATTGTATAAGCACTCGGACACAGGAAATCCTCGCTAAGTCCACCATATGTATAACATATAAGGAAACTTAGGTTTAAAAAGCCGGGTTTTAGGCACCCCTTGTA
This sequence comes from Oxyruncus cristatus, assembly GCA_013399855.1. Taxonomy (NCBI): domain Eukaryota; kingdom Metazoa; phylum Chordata; class Aves; order Passeriformes; family Cotingidae; genus Oxyruncus; species Oxyruncus cristatus. Next base: position 22,639 of record VXAY01002954.1, on the reverse strand, counting down.
TTCTTGAATACGTTTTCTGCTGCCTGTTCGGGCATCTGCTTCGGTGCTGGGGATCCAAAGTACCATTTCTGGGGGGTTATCTACAAAAAACTCCAGGCTGCTTAAGTTGTGGGAAAACATCAGGCAAATAAAGTTCATTTCACACAGCGTGTGTGTGTGTGTGGGTGGGGTGTTAATGGCAGGGATGGAGGGCTCAGGGGGCAAAATCTCTGCCCAAAATGCCCAGATATTCAGCACTGGGTTAATAATTCGGCTCTTGCCTCTTCCCACGGGGCATCCAGGGGCTGGATGTCTTTTCTAACCCAGGTTTTTCGCAGTGATCAGCCCTTCCAAGCTCCCTGAACGCTCCCTGCCATCCCAACCCAAGTGTCCAGGAACTCACGGAGCGCTCCCAGCCCAGCCCTGGATGTGCCTGAGGGACAGAACCACCCAATTCCAACCAGGAACAGCTGCTCCCTAAGGCCACAGGGACCCCTGAGGAGCCCCAGAGGGACCCAATTAAACAGCCCCACAACTAAACAGCCCCACAACTAAACAGCCCCACAACTAAACAGCCCCAAAATTAAACAGCCCCAAAATTAAACAGCCCCAAAATTAAACAGCCCCAAAATTAAACAGCCCCAAAATTAAACAGCCCCAAAATTAAACGATCTCAGAATCAAACAGCCCCACCATTGAACAGCCCTACAATTAAACATTCCCACAATTAAACAGCCCCACCATTAAAAAAACTCCACCATTAAAAAACTCCACCATTAAACAGTTCCACAACTAAACAGCCCCACACAGAAGGCCCAGAACAGGCACATCCCTTGGTACAACCCCCGGGCTCAGAAATGCAGGAGACAGCAAAGGATGGGGAGTCAGTTCTTGATGAGGCTGGAATTGGAGTCAACCTGTTCCTCCTGGATAGGAATTCGACAGCTCCTGTCCTCTGAAAGACAGAGAATTATGGAAATAAATACGGAATAGAAAAGGAAATATGGAATTAAAATAGATTTTAAAAATAAATGCTAAATAAAAATACCAAGTTAAAACCCAAATAAAAATAAATACTGAATAAAAATAAAACTAAATAAAAATAAATGCTAAATAAAAGTACCAAGTTAAAACCCAAACAAAAATAAATACTGAATGAAAATAAAACCTAAATAAAAATAAAAACTAAATAATAAATAAAACCTAAATAAAAATAAAAACTAAATAACAAATAAAACCTAAATAGAACATAAAAACTACATAAAAAGAAATATCAGATAAAAATAAATACCAAATAAAAATAAATACCAAATAAAAAATAAATACCAAATAAAAATTAAATACCAAATAAAAAATAAATACCAAATAAAAATTAAATACCAAATAAAAATAAAACCTAAATAGAAAATAAAAACCAAATAAAAATAAAACCTAAGTAAAAATAAAAAACAAATAAAAAATAAATACCAAATAAAAAATAAATTCTGTAGAGCGGAGGGGGCAGGAAAAGGGAAGGCAGGCACTCGTCTGGTTTTGTGGAAGATCCTAAAATGAGTGACATTTAGTGCTGGAAAACACCAGTGTAGGGATCAGGGAGGACACACTTTGCCCTGGATCTGTGGATGGAACCTGAGGCAGCTCTGGCTTATTAATTCTGAATATCAAATTCACCCCCTCTCAGCCAGACCTTCCCCGTGTTTGCAGGAGACCCTCCAAGACAGTTCACTTCTATGTGGGCAAAAAAAATTCACATTATACTCTTTAAAAAAAGGTCGCTTCTGGATCCTGCCTGCGCCGGGACAGAATTCCCCGCAGGAAATCACATGCAGGGATTGAGGAGGGCGGAAAAACTGGACAGGGGTGAAAAATCAGAGAGAGGGATTAAAACACTTTGAGCTCCAGCCCTCAGGACTAAACAGGGGCTAAAACCTCTGGGATTCAGTGCAGGTGACACTGTTCCACTCAGCCATGGAGTGGTTTTGTTAGGATTAATTATTGATTTTCCAGTAGGGGGGGTCCTGATTGTTGGTTTTTTCCCCCCCATATATTTCCCACCCCCCCATCAAAAGAAACTCACTGGCATTGTGAGGCCTCCCCTTGGTCTCTTTTCTGGCTGCTTGGATAATCAGCAGGAGGATGGACGTGCCACTCACCATGAGCAGGATCAGAGTGGGTAGGAGAAGGGAGAGAGAACCTGGAAAAAATAGGGAAGGGTGCATTAAAAAAAGATTCATGGCTCCAGCTGGAGATCCCAAAGCTCCCCAGCTTCAAAAGAAGGGATCAAGAAGTGCTCCCGAACCACGAAGCCTGAAAATCCCAAACCTGGAATCCTGTGTCTCACTGGAAAGTTGGGTAAAATACAGGATGTGGTTCTGAGATAGAGTGGGATTTCCCCTCCCAGGAAAAAAAATCAGTTTGAATTTGCCTCCCAGAAAAATCAGTGGGATTTTGCCTCTCAGAAATATCAGTTTGATTTCCTCTCCTAGGAAAAAATCAGTTTGATTTCTCCTCCCAGAAAAATCGGTGGGATTTCTCCTCCCAGAAAAATCGGTGGGATTTCACCTCCCAGAAAAATCAGGGGGAGTTCACCTGCCAGAAAAATATGTGGGATTTCCTCTCCCAGGAAACCAGTGGGACTTTGCCTCCCAGGAAAAACAGGGGGACTTCACCTCCCAGGAAAATCAGTGGAATTTTACCTCCCAGGAAAATCAGTGGGATTTCACGTCCCAGGAAAATCAGTGGGATTTCACGTCCCAGGAAAATCAGTGGGATTTCACGTCCCAGGAAAATCAGTGGGATTTCACCTCCCAGGAAAATCAGTGGGATTTCACCTCCCAGGAAAATCAGTGGGATTTCACCTCCCAGGAAAATCAGTGGGATTTCACCTCCCAGGAAAATCAGTGGGACTTCGCCTCCCAGGAAACCAGTGGGAATTTGCCTCCCAGAAAAATCAGTGGGATTTCCCCTCCCTTAGGAAGCCAGTCTGAGGTGAAAACCCCTGCCCAGCTCTTGCAAACCAAGCCCAGCCCTGGCCAGTGCCCTCCTTACCCCAGTTGGTGTCCGTGGGGCCGCTGGGATCGGGGCACATGGAAGGACCTTCCCCAGGCCCGGGTGGGGTGGAGACCAGGGCAGTGGAGCTGTTATCCCCTTGGGAAGTGGTGAGGAGACTCCAGGCAGGGCTTGCAGTCCCAGGGGCCTCTGGCAGTGGGACGGGGCTGCTGCAAACAGCATCCTGGGCCTCTGTCCCTGCTCGGAGGGTGCTTTTCCCGAGGCTGCTGCAGCTGGGAATAAAGCAGTGGGGATTTTTCAAGCACCTGCTGCAATGACTTTCTAAATTATAGCCACAGAACACGTTGAGTGACCACCACAATCCTTGTGGGGTCAGCACAGACTCAGGGTCTGCCTTTCCTAGAGCGCACAGAGATGTGGGGAACAGCCACGGTGCGCAAGAACAACTGAGTCAAATTATCACTATAAAAACGACCCTACTGCGATTTTTCTTACAGGTACCAGCCCTGAGGCACAGCTGCATCTGGCCAGGGGAACCTTTTGGACAGAAACAAAGCATCCTGGGCTTCTGTCCCTGCTCAAAGGTGCTTTTCCCGAGGCTGCTGCAGCTGGGAATAAAGCAGTGGGATTTTTCAAGCACTCGCTGCAATGGTTTCCCCAAGTGATATCCACAGAACATCACAATCCTTGTTTGGTCAAGTGCAAACTCAGGGTTTATCGTTCCTAGAGTGCACAGGTAAGTGGAGAACTGGGGCAATCAAAGTTATCACTGGAAAAACAATCCTACTGTGATTTTCCTACAGGCAACATTGCCCAAGGCACAGCTGCATCTGGCCAGGGGAACTTTTTGGACAGAAACAAAACATCCAGATCTTTAAATAAAGGTTGAGAGTTCTGTTGTTGGGAGGTGAAGAGAGAAAGGGCCGAAGGCTTCACGTCAGCACAGGCTGCTCGAGGCTCCTGAGAGCCACAAGGAACACGGTTTTCACTGCACCTACTGCAGGTTTATTCTGCACATCGTGATCTGGGCTTCAACTGCTAAAGACGTGGAGCCAGAACGGTGCCCTGGACACCTCTGGATCTGTGACACCTACTTGGTCCAAGGCTGACACTTCTCATTCCTTCCCAGGGAGAAAGTCCCCTCAGGACACGGTGAGCACACTGGAAAAAGAAAAGGGAATAAACCAGGCGGGGTGTGAGCTCAGTGAGCAACACAACTGGGTGAGAGCTACACAGCAGTGACATTACTAACTTAGAATGGTCCGGCTTGTAGAACAGACCCAACAAAAGCCCCTAAACCCCAGAGATATTGGGGCAGAAGTAACACAGCACACTCAGTGGTTCATTTTAACCTGCAAGGGGCAGGATTTCCTGCTTTATCTACCGGTAAGTGATGGATATTACCAAGGAGAACGTTCATGTTTCTGACGGGAACCACAGAGCAAGAGTTTGAACGACTCCCCTTGCGGGGAGATCCCCACGAGATAAATGACATCAGCTTCGGTACTGGAAATAACGAGAGACAAACGGCAGCAGCTTTTACGCTGGAAATAACCACCTCTGGTCTGGCGTGGAGGCAAGAGCTGGGAGAGCCTGGCACAGCCCTGACTCACCGCTTCCCAGGGGCAGCCCGGCTGGCATGAACCCTGCCCGGCACACGCACACCCTGTCCGAGGTCTTCTCGCACCTCTTCACTTCCACACTGCCCCGCTCTGCAAAGGGATTGAAAAGGCAAGTGAGGGACGAGAGAGACACTGAGAGGGGACAAAAATCAATTCCTCGCCACCTGTGGAAACAGAACCACAGGATCAGCAGGGTTGGAAAGGACCTCTGAGATCATCAAGTCCAACCCTTGACCCACTCCCACCGCGGTTCCCAGCCCATGGCACTGATGCCACGTCCAGTCTCACCTTAAACACCTCCAGGGACGGAGAATCCACCCCCTCCCTGGGCAGCCCATTCCAATGGCTGATTACCCTCTCTGGAAAGAATTTCTTTCTAATATCCAACCTAAACCTCCCCTGGCACAGCTTAAGGCCGAGCCCTCTTGTCCCACTGCTGGTTCCTGGGAGAAGAGACCAACCCCCACCTGGCTACACCCTCCTGTCAGGGAGTTGTAGAGAGCGATGAGGTCTCCCCTGAGCCTTCTCTTCTCCAGGCTGAACAACCCNTGCTTTTCCCGAGGCTGCTGCAGCTGGGAATAAAGCGGTGGGGATTTTTCAAGCACCTGCTGCAATGACTTCCTAAATTATAGCCACAGAACACGTTGAGTGACCACCACAATCCTTGTGGGGTCAGCACAGACTCAGGGTCTGCCTTTCCTAGAGCGCACAGAGATGTGGGGAACAGCCACGGTGCGCAAGAACAACTGAGTCAAATTATCACTATAAAAACGACCCTACTGCGATTTTTCTTACAGGTACCAGCCCTGAGGCACAGCTGCATCTGGCCAGGGGAACCTTTTGGACAGAAACAAAGCATCCTGGGCTTCTGTCCCTGCTCAAAGGTGCTTTTCCCGAGGCTGCTGCAGCTGGGAATAAAGCAGTGGGATTTTTCAAGCACTCGCTGCAATGGTTTCCCCAAGTGATATCCACAGAACATCACAATCCTTGTTTGGTCAAGTGCAAACTCAGGGTTTATCGTTCCTAGAGTGCACAGGTAAGTGGAGAACTGGGGCAATCAAAGTTATCACTGGAAAAACAATCCTACTGTGATTTTCCTACAGGCAACATTGCCCAAGGCACAGCTGCATCTGGCCAGGGGAACTTTTTGGACAGAAACAAAACATCCAGATCTTTAAATAAAGGTTGAGAGTTCTGTTGTTGGGAGGTGAAGAGAGAAAGGGCCGAAGGCTTCACGTCAGCACAGGCTGCTCGAGGCTCCTGAGAGCCACAAGGAACACGGTTTTCACTGCACCTACTGCAGGTTTATTCTGCACATCGTGATCTGGGCTTCAACTGCTAAAGACGTGGAGCCAGAACGGTGCCCTGGACACCTCTGGATCTGTGACACCTACTTGGTCCAAGGCTGACACTTCTCATTCCTTCCCAGGGAGAAAGTCCCCTCAGGACACGGTGAGCACACTGGAAAAAGAAAAGGGAATAAACCAGGCGGGGTGTGAGCTCAGTGAGCAACACAACTGGGTGAGAGCTACACAGCAGTGACATTACTAACTTAGAATGGTCCGGCTTGTAGAACAGACCCAACAAAAGCCCCTAAACCCCAGAGATATTGGGGCAGAAGTAACACAGCACACTCAGTGGTTCATTTTAACCTGCAAGGGGCAGGATTTCCTGCTTTATCTACCGGTAAGTGATGGATATTACCAAGGAGAACGTTCATGTTTCTGACGGGAACCACAGAGCAAGAGTTTGAACGACTCCCCTTGCGGGGAGATCCCCACGAGATAAATGACATCAGCTTCGGTACTGGAAATAACGAGAGACAAACGGCAGCAGCTTTTACGCTGGAAATAACCACCTCTGGTCTGGCGTGGAGGCAAGAGCTGGGAGAGCCTGGCACAGCCCTGACTCACCGCTTCCCAGGGGCAGCCCGGCTGGCATGAACCCTGCCCGGCACACGCACACCCTGTCCGAGGTCTTCTCGCACCTCTTCACTTCCACACTGCCCCGCTCTGCAAAGGGATTGAAAAGGCAAGTGAGGGACGAGAGAGACACTGAGAGGGGACAAAAATCAATTCCTCGCCACCTGTGGAAACAGAACCACAGGATCAGCAGGGTTGGAAAGGACCTCTGAGATCATCAAGTCCAACCCTTGACCCACTCCCACCGCGGTTCCCAGCCCATGGCACTGATGCCACGTCCAGTCTCACCTTAAACACCTCCAGGGACGGAGAATCCACCCCCTCCCTGGGCAGCCCATTCCAATGGCTGATTACCCTCTCTGGAAAGAATTTCTTTCTAATATCCAACCTAAACCTCCCCTGGCACAGCTTAAGGCCGAGCCCTCTTGTCCCACTGCTGGTTCCTGGGAGAAGAGACCAACCCCCACCTGGCTACACCCTCCTGTCAGGGAGTTGTAGAGAGCGATGAGGTCTCCCCTGAGCCTTCTCTTCTCCAGGCTGAACAACCCCAGCTCCCTCAGCCTCTCCTCACAGCACTTGTGCTCCAGTCCCTTCCCCAGCCTGGTTGCTCCTCTCTGGCCCTGCTCCAGCCCCTCCACGTCCTTCCTGAGCAGAGAACAGAGCACAGCCCTGAGGGGACCAGTTTCCAGGCCCCACCATCAGCACGGAGCAGGAGGGATCCGACACCGGCACAACCCAGACTCCGGCTTGGAGGTGAGAAAGCAAACCAAGGCTGATTCTCCCCGAATCTGTGGGAGGAAACGCCCCCCCTGTCCAGTGCCTTACTGGTGTTGCAGACCGTGCAGCTGTTGCAGAAGCTGTGGTGGTGCTCGCTGCTGAAATACTCGTCCTGGCAGGGGATGCACTCGGTGTCTGCCGTGGCCGTGCAGCGCTGCCTCATCCTCTCCCCTAAAACAGGGAGCACACGCTGCTCGGTGTCACCAGAAAACCCTCTTTTTTTTTTTCCCCTTTCCCCCCCCACCATGAATTAGGATTTTTGTTTTCACGGGGTTCCGTCGTTAGGACGAAGCAGTGCCCAGAGGGTGACAGTCCCACTCCCAGCTCTGCCTGAGGACGCTCAGCGGGTCCAGACATCCCGGTATCCCGAAAAACTCCGACCCTCCAGAGCGACGAGCAGCTGGAGTGGGATAAGAAGGGCCTGAGAGCTGAGGCCCCAAATATCCCTTCTCCAGAGCACCCTTCCATAGGGTTTGGGCGTCTCAGTTTGCAGCCAGCGCCAGGAAAAAAAAGCGGGGTTTTTAGCACAGCAATAAGTTTGACTTCCAGTGGCTTTGTGACAGAACCTGCCTTCCCTTAGCACTTAAAGATATATATTTATACATAAGTGATGCAATTCAGCCCAAATAATCCCAAACGGGGACAAAACTGGTCGTTCCCTTCATTTTGCTTCTCCCATTTTCCCACCTGCAGGTGAAAGAGCATCAAGCCTCTTGATCACTCTAATTCTGTTTTATTGAGGGCCGAGGGGCAGAATTAAGGTAATTAGGGAGCATAATTTATTGCATATAAGTGCAATAAATGACATTTTTACTACCTACAAGAGGAGGAGGCCGTGAAGAAATGTTTCTTCAGCAGCAGCAGATTTTCTAACAACGCAACAACCCAACAAGGGGGTTTTTTTAGTTTAAGGGGGAACAAAATGTGAGAGATAAAGTGTTACCTGTATCTGCCCCCAAACGTGCCTCGCCTTACCCTGAGTGCAGAAACACTCAGATTTTAGGGAGTTTGGTGCTTAAAGGCTGATTTTATCCCAATTAGCACCTTGGAGGATTAAAACTCCTGCATCAGTTCACTCCACACCTATCTTGGGGACAGACTGAATTATGAAAAGAAGAAGTGAGGAGGGAAAACCTTTTTTCCTGGTTTGCCAGGTTTTTGCCAGGTTTTTTCCTGGAGACTTGGGGATCGGGGAAGAAACTGGTTTGATTTCTACAAGAAGAAAGGAGGAAACAAATACAGTCCCCGTCGAGTGACTTGGCTCAGGTTCAGCTCTCAGTCAAGTATTTTTCCTTCAAAAAAAAAATCCACCTTGTTACACTTTGCTGATCTCTGTGACACAAGAACACTGATTTTTTTTCCCTTCAAAAAACCACCAGTAACATGAGTAATACAAACTCTGCTACAAAGGAAAAGGCTTAAAAAAACCCCACATCTTTAGCAACAGAATTAATAATTTTCATTGTTAACTCAGACTTCTGAGGTTCTTTCTGTGATAAAGGACAACAACACAAATGCTGCCACTTTTTTTTCTCCCAGACAATACCCCCAAAGCGAAAATGCCCTTGACTGACACATTAGAGACCCAGAAGTTAAAAGACTAAAAGGAAGATTCCTAAATTTTCTATTTTATAGGGGAAAAAAAAAAAAAAAAAGCTGTCCGGAAAGCTCCTCACCAAATGCTTTTTCTCTCTGTTATCCTTCCTATATCCTCAAATAGATCCTTCTTTATATTGAAATATATCCTTCTTTATAGTGAAATATACTCTTCTTTATATTGAAATAGATCCTTCTTTATAGTGAAATAGATCCTTCTGTATATTTAAGGATATCCTGGGATATATTTAAGTATATCCTTGTATATATTTCAGGGTATCCTAATATCCTTCATTAATTTAATAACTATTTATCCACTTAATAAATATATTTCAGGGTATCCTAATATCCTTCTTTAATTAATTTCATAAATATTTATCCACTTANCCTAATACCCTTATTTGATCATTTTAATAAATACTTATTCCTTTAATAAATATATTTCAGGGTATCCTAATACCCTTATTTGATTAATTTAATAAACATTCATTTAATAAATATATTTAAGGATATCCTAGTACCCTTATTTAATTAATTTAATAAATATTCATTCATTTAATAAATATATTTAAGGATATCCTAGTACCCTTATTTGATTAATTTAATAAACATTCATTCATTTAATAAATATATTTAAGGATATCCTAGTACCATTATTTATTTAATAAACATTCATTCATTTAATAAATATATCTAAGGATATCCTAGTACCCTTAACTATTCCTGGAAAGCTGTTTTATGCCACCTCTGGGTCCCTCAGAAAGAGTTTTCCCACAGAACCCACAGTCGCAGTGACTTACCCGGGGCACAGTCGCTGCAGCATCTGTCCCGGAAGGGATATTGGTGATCCCTGCATTCCAATCCCGAGGAACCCCGAACAGCAACCAGCAGCAGCAAGAGAACAGCAGGAAAACTCCACTCGGGACCTGCCATGACTGTCCCAGCCCAATTTCTGCGCCCTGGGAGACGCGACTGCACAGCCCCGCGCCAGCAGAACAAATTGATATGTCGGGGGCCGGGAAATTCCCAGCCGGTGCTCCACGCCCCCTTCCTTCTTCCCACATCACCCCGAGCCCGGGCTGGGTTGTTTTTTTTTTTTTTGTTGGGTTTTTGGTTTTTTTTTTTATGTAGTTCACGACTGAAAAGATTCACAGGCAGGAAGGCAAGATGCTGAATTGCATCTCAGGTTTCTGTTCTCAGCGCCGAGGATCCCTCCAGGCGGGCGCTCTAAAAAAAGAGCAGCGAAGCTCAGGCTGGGAATGCCCGAAAAAGCAGGACGAGGAGGGATGCAGGAGGCTGAGCAGCCTGCCTGGCATTGCAGCTGTGCCCCCACCCAGCACCAACGAGCAGTGAACACAGGAAGAGCTCCTCCATTTCAACTTTTGGTCTCTCCGAATTCGAGTCGTCTGGTCGAGGAATGAAAATTTTTTTAGGTCTTCCTGAGGCTGGAGCGAAAAGCCCGTGCGAGGACGTCCCCCGGGGACCAAATCTCTGATTTAGACTAATTTGGATGAAAAAACACAGCCAGGCCTTCCCAAGTCCCAGCCAGGGGCAAAGGAGACTTGATTGGAACGGCGGGAATTCCAGAATTGCAGTTTTCCCGCGGTGTTCAGGACAGCAACGTCACAGTGGGACTGATCGGCAACTGCTGCTTGTCTTTCCTCTCCTAAATCTCCGTGAAGAGGCAAAACAGCAACTCTTTTCCCACTTCACCCGTTTTCCAAGGATTTGGGAGGACAACCCCTGTGGAAAAGGAGTTATAGCTCGAGATCTTTCTTTCCTGAAGTCCCCTTCTTCCCTGAAGCGGAACCACCTGCAGGCAGGGAGCAGCCAAACTTCCCATCATCCTGAGGCCGACACCAATCATCGACACCAACAGAAAATAGAAAAACACGTATCAAAGACCTGAATTCTTAAAAATAAGTTTACTGACAAACTGCAACAGTTTGAACTTCAAATGCCAAGACGGAAATTACCTCGTGGCCCCCCCCTTTTGCAAGGGGTTCCCCCGCTCCTGTTGTCAGAAGATTAATTAAGGTGGTTGAAGCATCATCTAATTCCCAAATTTCAATAATCTTTGCATATATTGGCAGCTAAAGTTCAGGACATACATTTATCAACCGATATTGCTAAAATTTCTGTCTTTAAGCTCATTTTAATACGAGATTATCAACGGGATTTATCCCTCCTTCCCACTTTTAAAATCACAGTTTAATTTGTCTCTTCCCAAGAGCGTCATTTTTCCCCCCCAAACCCAAACCCAGCACCGTTTCCAAATGGAGAAAAACATTTAATGGGGGGGGAAAAAAAAAAAAAAAAAAGAAGAGAGGGGGGGATATAAAAAGACTTTTATACAAGCCATTTAATAAAACCAACAACAAAAAAAAAAAAAAGAGAAGGAAGAGTGAAACAGAACCAGCAATACTTATATTTACATTATCTTAAGAGAATAAATTTAATCAGATATAACATCTCGCTCGGATTTTGCAGGAACCCTTCACAAAGAGGTGGGTTTTTTTGTGTGTGTGTGTTTTTTTTTTTTTTTTACAGTAAAGATGGAACCAGAGTAAAAATAAATGTTCTATTTTTGCAGCAGTGGACGTGAGCCAAGATGCTCTGAGAGATTACCCGAACCCAGGCTGATCAAAAGGCTTCCCAAGGGCCGGGTGTTCACAGCTCAGAAGCAAAGCCTGGAATTCCCCCCCTCCACTTCAGCACCTCCAATCCAGCTCCAGTTTGCACAGAGACAACTGATTTTACCCGTCTGAGCGGTGAGTTGGAGCCCAGGAAGAAACTTTCCCCCCCTGGTTTCATTTTACAGCAAAATCTGGGGGTTTTTCTTGTTTTGTTTTTTTTTTAAGCCATAATCTGAACTCTCCCCCATCTCCCCCCAGGGCAGTTGCCAACACAAAGCCTGTCGTGCCACAGCCAGGTTTATTTTTAAGTGGATGCAAAAGAGCTTCTCTGTAAGGTTTAAAACAAATTCCTCCCCACAGTCCCGAAGGATAATTGAGTGATGGAGGGAAAACTTGGATTAAATTCCCAACTAGGCTGAGAAAACCACTGGGAGATCAGTGGAATATCACGTGGGTATTCCCAGGAGGCCAGAACACGCCTTGGAACCACCACTCCCTTCCCAAAACCCAACATCTCCCTGTTATCTGTGATTCCCAGGGATCAGCAGCTACAGGGGCAACAAGTGAAGTATTTCAGAAGCCTCCCCCAGATACGATTTGCCGAACTTCAGCTGGAATTACTGCACAAGCCAGGGTGGACTGATGGATTCCAGGGCCTTTCCCACTCTTCCTGGCCTGGTTTCCCCTCACCCCAAAGGCAGCAGATCCCACGGACGGACGGACGGAAGGTTGCAAGTCTGGGACAACGCACTGGAGGCAAAGAACACAGATTAGCAGCAAAGGAACTTTCTGTCTGTTTGGGGCTGGGATTTATTCCTTTTTCCCCTCTCTTTTTTCGAAAGCCAGAAAGTGCTTCAGAGCTCTGGAAGAGCGAGGGGGGTCAGAACTCCTCGTGGACATTCCGTGCGTAGTCCATGAGTTTGCTGCCCGTGAAGTACTCGCTGTATTTCAGGATCTCCTCCAGCTCCAGGTGGTGGTTTTGATTCTCATCTGCCACTGCAATCATCTGCTTGGCCTCGTTGAGGGCGTTGTACTCGTTCATGGGATCCATGTATTCCTAAAAACGAGGAAGAACATGGTTGTCACTCGCTTTCCCACCCATCAGAACGAGGGATTTCGGCTCCGTGTGAACCTCCCCAGCACAGCCCTTCCCAAACCAGGGAAAAAGCTCTGAGCTCACCTTGTCACAGCTCTTTTTCCTCTCACTGCTCCCTTGGCCGATCTATCAGAAATCCAGAGTTTCTCAGCTCATGCCAAGACAAATATTTTGGACACTTTTCCCTTCAAGCTAAACTTGCAAGTCCAAATTCAGAATTCAGCCCCATTCAAAATTAGGAACTATCAATCTCCAGGACCTGAATTCTCCTGTTTCTGGAGACAGTGTTTTTAGGGTATGTTTAATTCAGAACTTGCTTGGGCCATTTTAGACACTGCAGAGGTCAGAAAGCTCAGAATTGAAGCCTTTTGCCCCTTCACCTGACATGAAATAAATTAAAAGGTCTCAGGTGGGGCACTTAACTAAAAGTTAGAAGACTCAAGATTCATTTCTCCCCAGAATAAGTGACAGAGGTGTGTGTAAGTACACAAAGACTTCACAGGTAAAACCAGCTATTTTTAAAAGGAAATTCCCAGCAAAAAGGTCCTAAAATTGTCCATATAAACATATCTCCATAAAACATCATAAAACTGTCCATATAACCATATAACACTTTATCCACACTACCAAAAATCTACACCTAAATATTTGCATACTGAGAAGGTGAGGGATTTGAACATTCATCCAACATTCATTTAAACTTTAACAGTCTCGGGGAGAGAGTAATTCTTGCAGTTAAAAAAAAAAAAAAAGCCAGAAAAGGCCCCAAACTAGAAAATAATTGAAAAATAATAATTTGGGGTTTAAAAAAAAGAAAAGCAGCCTGAGAGACAAGGGCTCTCTGCCGTTTTCAAAGCTGTGGGGCCCCCAGGGTTTGTTCCACACTTGAAAATCATTGGGGTTTTTAAATAAGAAAAACACCCTGCTCTTTTCAAGGCTGTGGGGCCCCAGTGTTTGTTGGGCACTGGGGTTTTTGTGTTTTTATTTTGGTGGGTTTGGGTTTGTTGTTCTTTTTTTTCAATGAATCTCTAGGTTGGCAGTTACTCCTTTTGGCAACTGAAAGTCTGAGTCAGTGCCCCGTTGCCCAGCTCACCTGAGGAAATCCATGGCTGCTTTCAGGCACCCCAAAAAACACCCAAGTGTGTTGTGTGTGACACAAAAACAACCCTCAAAGCAAAGCCCTGAATAACAATTTGGTTCAGAAAACTCCCCCTCTTCTTGAATTAAAACCATAACAGCACCTGCAAGCCCCACAGAGCACTATAAACCACGGTGTTTAACTCAAATATTGGTGGATTTAGTGATCTCTCCAGCAGTTTCAATGCTGGGTTTTAAAACTGATGGGTTTAAAATTATCAGGGAACTCACCTCCAGCTCTTCCATGGTGACAATCCCATCGTGATTGGCATCGATGACCTCCTCAAACTCCTTCCTCCTGTCTTTCACCCAGTCGTCATCGATGTCCTGAGCCTGCTGGTTCTCCACAGTGCCAACAGGCAAGGAAATGAACTCCGAGAGGGTGAGCTTCTTATCCCCATCCTGATCTACAAAGGAAGCACCAAAGAAGTGAGAAGTATTTGCTTATTGCCCATTAAAAATGAGAACTCTCACTGGGACAGGCTGCCTGGTCTGAGCAGTCCACAGTCCTCACTGCACCCACGTGCCAACGCTTATCAGCTAAAACCACAACTGGCTTGGAAAAGTCATATATTTATTTCCACTTTTATGAGTGGAAGTCACGACTGTGACACGGCTGCTGTGCTGGGGTTAATGCCCTCCTCATGAAACCTTCATACCAACGTAGTTTATAATATTTAATGTTCAGCAAACCTTTGCTGCCATTGCTGCCATGACCCTGTAGCAGCAGAGCTTCGTGTGAATCAGTGAAGAAGCAGAAGCTGAAGGAGCAGAAGCTGAAGGAGCAGAAGCTGAAGGAGCAGAAGCTGATTTGCTTCGTATGAAGTACTCAGAGTATTTTTAATTCCTCCCGAGTATCCTTCTAGTGGTTCTGGTTTTTAACAACCAGAGACTCAGCCTTGAGACAACTCCAGAGAGATGCCAGGATTTCTGTTAACAGCTTGGTTTTTTACTCCTCTCATCAGAAGATGAGTAAATGAGACGTGCCAGAATTCCAGCCTGACCCCTGGCACTGCAGTGACCTCCCACCAAAATGGTGTGTGAGGAAAGAGCTCCCGAGAAGACACAGGAAAATTCCATACCCAGATCCCGGATGATTTCTTTCACCATGAACTTCAGCATCCCCCTGCTGTGCTCTGGATGCAGGAAGGACAGGAATTCTTCCTCATTCAACAGCAGGTCAGGAGGTGGGTTGTCAGCCTGGTACCACCGATCCTTCAGGTTGTCTAAAACTTCCTGGGCTGCAAATTGAACTAGATTTTTGTTGCTGTCACAGTCAGTCTGTTTGAAAGCTCTTAAAATACACCTTGCCCTGACAGTCAGCTGATGCTGCGTGAGCCAAACCCCTCCACGTGTTTCAGTTATCACAGGAATTTAACAACAAGGAAATCTTTTTGCTGCAAAGAGCAAGTGCGAGTTGAAGTTCCCGCGAATCAACAGATAAATCAGCCCCCAAATCCTTTTACTTCTCTCTCCTCTCATCTCACAATCCCACTTCTTTCATCTCACACCACGCACACAACCACTTGAGTGAAGTTTTTTCCTAACTAACTCGACTGAGAATCATAATGCACCCCCGAGTTTCTGCTAAAACCACACATCTGATTTGAAATCAAGCCCACGCAGCGTGGATTTGGGTGCACCTCTTGGGCCTGAACGGCCCCACAGGAAAGAAATACCTGCACAAAGTATTCTTTTTCTCATGTAGGCATTTTCTAAATGACACACTGGAAAAAAATACTGCCTGTAGCACTCCCTGCTACCTGCAGATAAGTACAAGTCTCAAGTATTTGCTTTCAGTAAGTCTAAAAACCTTCCGAAAGCCTTCAGATAGTGATTTTTTTTTATTTAATTTAACAAACTGGCTTAAATAACTCTTGAAGGCTTTTGGTTGCCGAGTTACAAGAGGAAAAACAACCCCAATGGTCACATCTACATTTTTGAGATGATGGTTGGAATTTAGAGTGAAGCTTTCAGTGAATGTTTCTGTGAAGAGTAAAGAAGTCCTTCAGTCTTAATATGAATTGGAATTTAGAGTGAAGCTTTCAGTGAATGTTTCTGTGAAGAGTAAAGAAGTCCTTCAGTCTTAATATGAAGATATTAATAATCTTGGGCAGGTTTGTAACTGGCAAGTTTTAGTTATAGCAACGACACAGGTCGACTCAGAATGATCAAATCACTTCTGGTCTTCCAAGGCAGTTGACCCCAAACGTGAGAAGTTTTAATTCAACCCCCTTTGCCTTAGTCTTAAATGAAATTAAACTGCCAATCACCAGCTACAACTGTGGTTATCTGCATAAACTAATTCAAGTGGTGCCCCTAAGTTTGGCCTGTGCTTCTGCTCAAGGCTCACAAGAGGCCGTAAGCTCCAGACATCCCGGTGTTTTTTATTAAACAGACCCCCAAAAAAGCACTTTTACACTGCATTAGAGTCCAAGACTCAGCTTTGCCTCTCAGCCCAGCAAGCTGCAGATAGACTGATTCGATTCTCCCAAATAAGGCTTGGTACCCAGGTAGAGCAGTGCTGGTGTAGACACTTGCCTTACTCAGCAGATGGCTTATCTGATGAGCATTCCTGTAAACTGCACCCAACCACGCTGCACAGGTGTTTTCCCTGCCAGAAAACTCACAGCTCCATTTGCATCTCAGTTGCTTTTTGATCAATGGAAAGTGTAACAGAACCCGCTTTTAAATGACTAATTCCTGCAGGGAAAGGCAAAGGCTCTGTGTTTCACTTAACAGTAAATGTAAACGCTTCTTGAGTTGGGCAGCAGGGAGATTCCTGCTAAAATCTGCCATTTTTATGGCAGATTTCACTTGGAAAGAATGCAGGATTTCTGTCTGATGACTCTCACATCCTGCATTTGTGTGCCAGCAGAACAACCAAAGCATTCATCTTACACCATGAACAGTTTTGCCATTCAGGTTTCAGGAACACAACAGCAAAACCAACACACCCCAGTCTGCACTTACTTTCTTCATCTATTTTCAGCTCTTCGTTGTTCTTGATCTTCTCAGCAATTTCTTTTTCATTAAAGCCTTTACTGGCCAGGAATTTAATCTTATATTCATCCCAGGACACGTGGCCTGTGAGGAAGAGACACATCTCAGGCAGGACACAATAGGGTTAAGTGCTGAACTTTTGGTCTCATGACTTTAAAACCCAGCACATTCCACACCTCTTGGTCCAGCCCAAGCAGCAGACTGAGGTTTATGATTCACCTGATTCACTTTTATTTGTCTGGGCTTTGTGGAAACAACCGGTTTGGTTTGTCATCACAGCACCTCCGAGTAGTTCTGGTCAGCAGGAGATGCAGGAATCGCCCCTCTTACCATCACCATCGGGGTCCACAGCTTTGAAGTGCATTTTGTTCTCTTCCACAGCCTCCTGGAAATGTTCATCCGTCTTCTCCATGATCCAGCGCTGCATCTCCTTGGCTCCAATCTTTTTATCATTATTTATATCCACCCTGGAGGAAGGGCAAACCGGATTAAGATCGGGGGATCGCGAGGGGAAAGTTGCAGCCTAGTTTTAGATTCCACATTAATTGCTTTATTCAGCTCTAACAAACAGGCTGAGAACATTTACAACCCTCTGGGAGAAGGTGCACACTCTTGGAACTCCAGAGCAACAAGTGGGAAGCAAGCAATTTATTTCCTAATTAAAGTAACTGCAGCATTTAGTTATTTCTCAGGGAAACACCCTCAGCCATCCTTCACTTCCCTGTAAGGTAACTCACGTTCTGTTCAAGATAACTCACGTTCTGTTCAAGTTAACTCAACATTACGTTTCTGAGTAAATTTTTCACAGAGAGGAAACCACAGCTCATCACAAATGGAATATTGGCTCATTTCCTCTGGTTCAGAGCTGTCAACTGCCAGCAGCTCCAGGCTTTCACTAATTGCAAACGCTTCTTCTCCAACGTTGTCTCAGCCAATAATTCCCTCTCCGTTTGTCTTTCCAAGCCTTTTTCCCCCCTCCATATTCCAGGCTCTCTGAGGTTTACAGCTGAGCTGTGCCTGCCCAGCTCACCTTTGTGTTCAGCACAATGAAAATACAACGTGAATAAATGCAGCTTAAACTATTTAATACTCTGTAGTACTTACAAGTGGGAAAAAACCTACTAAACCAAGTTTCCTCGGTTACACCTCGACCTCTGGTAACGTGTTAGAGCTGAGAGTTTTTAATTCCTAACACATTTAAAGGTTCTGCACGTTCATTTGTTCTCCATGAGGTTTCCCAGCCGTCTGGCTCTGCTTTGTCCTTTTCCTGACTAAAATCATCACGAAACACCCAACCTGACAATCCTGTTTTCCTTAATGGACCACCAACACTGCTTTCCAGTTCCACTCATGCTGATTTCCGTCAGGAGAACATAAAAATTACAGTCGAAGAACAAACACAAACCCACTAATTTGCCACTCTGAAGGGGTTTTTTTGAGCACACCTTTAACTATTTATTCGGAACAGGTACAACTGAAAAGCCATCACTAACATTTAAGAGGCAAGAATCTATTTAAGGCACACCAAAACCACTCTTGTTCAATTAAAGAAACCAAACCCCAAACATAATAAAAACCCCCAGCCTGACTCTTGCTTTGTTATCTCTGTATCGCTGAAGTGTTATCATTGAAACTCGAGTTATTAAACAGGTGATTTGCCTTTAAATGTCAGCTAAATGTTAAAAGCTTGAGCCAAATAACACCCCCAGCACCTGATCTTATAGAGCACAATAAAACTATTATGAGAGGGGGTTAAATATCGTATCAGGGCTATATTTAACCATCAGTGTCAGTGGCAAGAGCAACGAGATGGTGATGGCAACTCTTTGCACCCACCAGGTTTGACGTGGAACAGGTACAATAAAAATGAGACTAAACCAGAGCGTTTTCCCCTCAACATTTAACATTTTGTTTCCTTAGATCAAAGCTATCAAACTTTCTACTTCCAAGCTGTACTTTCCACCTAAATCACCCCATAACTAGAGAGGAAGGGAACAAACATCCCATTTATTGCTCATTTAGGTCATGAAAGCACAAAGGTGGCACCTCTGAGTAAGAAGCAAGTGGGTACTTTGTAGGATAACTGAATTTTTCCTATAGCGAGGGTTGTATTATATATGGATAAAATAAAAAATAAACCAGTTTCAGCCCAGTTCCTAAACCACAAGCCAGGGAAAAAAAAAAAAAATCAGATTTTTGTGGCCCACTTCCAGAAGGTCCATCACCAACAACCCAGTTTTGGATTCCTGGTTTCAGGTCTCACCCAGAGCCCCCCCAAAACAGGCCGATTTTTTCGAGCCCATAAATCACTTCAGAGCCGGTTTCTGTTTCACCCAAACAATGACCGCAGGGAGCGACGGCAGAAAGTGAACCACAGAATTACCAAGTGTTCCAGTCACATGGAACCTGCCTGGAAAAATGGTGGTTTGGGGAGCAATTCTCCCATGTTCCAACTCTGTCTTCAGTAATCCTGTTAGATAACAATTTGTGCTTTGAATTGACTATTTTACACTATTTTATCCTGGCTATTTTATACGCTGAGGAATCCCAGCTTTCGTTCATTAAAACCACATTGTGTGTTTTCTTTGTGCCTTCAGCAATTCCAGAACACCTGGAAGCCCGGGACTTTGGATTTTCACAGAAGTTCCCAGGATTTCTCTGTCAGCCTTTAGGAGAAAGCAATCAAAGCCCCCACAAAGCTTCCCTAGGTTTTTAATCCGATCATCCGAGGGAATGTAATTTTAAGGATCTGAATAAAAATCGATCTTGAATCCAATTACTTTAAGCTTCCTAAGAAACCTCTCTCATAATAAACAGGCAGAAATCCAAGTCTTTGTCATCTGGGAAGGACAATTTACCAACAAGGTTTCCAATAAACGTAAAACAGTAAAGAAACCTTAATATTTTTACATGTATCAGTTTATCTCCAGCGTTAAGGGCACCAGTGTAATTTGGGCTGCTCTAATAAAATTAATCCTTCATTCAAAAACGCAAATAAAGCCAATTGTGCCACCTGGTGTCTAAAAGTGCACCCTGGGTTTGATTTCCAGCACAATAACTGACCTCCAAACACCTCACCCAGACCTCGTCCAGCACAAAAAGTGCTTTATGAAAGGAAAATCGCCTTAATGCCTTAAATATTTTTATAGCAAGTAAAAAAATAGATGAGCTTTTTTAAAAAGCTCTAAAAGAAAACTTTAATCTTTTCACTCTTGTGCTTCATTCTCTCTTTCCAAATTCTGAGGAACTTACTCTTAACTTAATTTCATTAAGCTGTCCTGTGGATTGCTGAATTCCTGGTTTGTGCAGTTGGGCATAATTATTTTTAACCTTTGTGTATTCTATTGGAAACGCTCAAGTTTTAGTCACTGGAGCAACTACTGGGAGTTTTATGAGCAGAAATCAACGGTGGGTTTGTCTCCCACAATCTCATTGTTTCTCTGCCCCTTTTCCTTCCCTGCTTTCCTTGAAATCACAACAGAAACAAAAGCAGGATCCAGGTGGAATATAAACCCAAAAAATAAATAAGCAAATTAAACTGCCAATTAAATCAACCTTTGAACAGAGCAATGGAGGTGTTGGGACAGTGGGATTTTGCTCCAGTTTTCTCCTAATTCATGGGCATCCTACCCTAAGGGAAATCCTTCCTTACCAATTCCCTGAGCTGAAATACAAGTGTGATTGAGTATTCCCTGAGCCAGGAAAAAGGAATCTTAATTTTCATACCCCGAAAGGCTTTTTTTTTTCCCACATAGAAACTGTGCATTTTGGCATAAACTTTCCTAGACACCGCCACTGATCACGATTCTCAACGCTCCTGAGAAGGGTTTGTAGAGGTTTTTTCAACACCTTCAAAACACAAACACGGCACTTAAAGGATGAGGGTTTTCCCCTTCATCATTGTACTTTTTAAATGTTACAGGAAACAACTCCCATTTTTGCTCTTTCTCTGCTCTCGGCACTGCCCAACTTACTTTGAAAAAATGACCATCAGCTTCTTCCTGTTTTTTCTGGGCTCTGAGTCTTCCTCAAATTCTTCCATCTCTTTTCCAAGGAAAACCTCCTGATGGAATTCTTTGTTCAGGTGTCCATCCATCTCCATTTTGACCCCGTTCAGGTGATCTGGGGGCAGGATCTCGTTCTCGTCTTTACCGTCTGCTGCTTTCTCCTTGAGCACGGAATTATTTGCAGGCCTGGCATAAACATCCATGAGGAGGAATACGAACAGGAGGGATAAATACAGAGATCCCAAACTGCACAGGAAGGCTTGTCTCGACATCATTTTGTTCCTTTTTTTAGTTCAAAAATATCGGCTGGTGAAATTCCTGCGGGTTAAACGACCTAAAAACAAAGAGCAGAAAACACATAAATTAGACTCTGGAACGTGAGGACACAAATAATTATAAATAACAAACACCTAAAATTCAGAAGAACCTACACACAAGTATAAATATACAAGTATACAAAATACAAGTATAAGAAACCCCTACACGCAGGTATAAATACATAGGTATAAAAAACCACACAAAAATATAAATAGTATATAAGTAAGTAATAAGTAAGTAAGTATAAAAACTTACACAGAGGCATAAATATACTACATCATAATATATGTAATATATATATACTGTATAAATATATTACATATAGTATGTATGATATGTATGCTATGTGAAGTAAAAACTACATGGAAGTATAAATTAGGAAGAACCTACACACAAATACACAAGTATTTGTGAGAGAGTAAAAAAAAAAAGCCCGTTAAATAATAAATACGAGGAATTAAGGTGGTGGTTTTCAACCTGCAGAGGACTTTGGAAGGGAACACCCTTCTAGACGCAGAAAGAGCCACGGCAGCACAGCAATATCCCAGAGATCCCAACACGTCAGCTGTTTAGAAATGGAATAAAGGTCTTTTTGGAGAGGGATGAGTGAGGGAAACGTGATTTGATACCAAGAGAAAGCGGAGCTGGAAACACGCAGGAAACAGCGCAGGAAGAGCAAGCCCGCGGCGGACCTGTCACAGAAGCGTAAAAATCACAGAATATCCTACGAGATGTGGGACCATCCAGGGAAAACGCCCCAAATCCAAGAGCCCGAACCCCCCCACACCAAAACCCCCCACAGGCCCCAAGCCCCACGGGGCTTCGGGAAGGGCCGCCCGCACTCACCGGGGGAGCGCTCGGGAGGGAGGAGGACGCGGCCCCGAGCGCCGTGAGAGGCGCGGGGAGGCTCCGGGCGGGCCCGGCCGCCCCTCAGCCCCTCGCGGCCCCTCACGGCACCCCAAGCGCTGCGAGGGAGGAGGAGAAGAAGGAGGAGGGAAGATGGCGGAAGTGCGTCACCGCGCAGCGTGCGGCCGCGGCGGCCATCTTGGGTGAGGGCAGGAGCCACCTCCCCCTCAGAGGGGGCAGCGCCACCTAAAACCTGCTCTTAAAAGAAACCTCTCTTAAGGCTCAACTGGTGAGTTTTAGAAGCCAGGCGTGCTTTGTTATTGCATGGTCACAGCGCGCTGGGTACCCTGGGAATCGTTTCGCCGGAGTGCGCACAGAGGTATCGCTGCCCCAGCGCGAGCAGCATCCCCCAAGGAATCTTGTCCCCTCGCGGTGGCCGTACGGACCAACCCCTCCCACCCCCTCTCCTTCCACATACACACACGCGTTCCCGCCTAAACCGCGTGGGCGTGGCCCCGCTCCGTGAGGGGGCCCCGGCGGCCATGAAGGCGCTGCGACGGCTGGGCCGGCACCGCACGGCGCTGGGGCTCGGCGGGCTGTCCCTCTGCGCCGCCGTGCTGCTCTACCTCGCCAAGTGCACCTCCGAGGGGCTGCGCCCGCTGCCCGCGCCTCCCGCCGCGCTGCCCCACAG
>VXAY01002952.1:0-17143 GCA_013399855.1 Oxyruncus cristatus | reverse complement strand
TAAATTCATTCCAAACAAATCCTGTTGCTACTATTTTTATCAATATTTCAGTAGTATATATGGCAGTAAAAACCACTCTGAGGACGAAAAGGAATATTAAAGTTATAGAAATAAAAATAATAATGAGATCGAGTCACATTCAGGCACATTCAGGCATTTTCTACGATAGGACAGATTACAGATTACTTTCAGAAGCATCATGACTATAAGAAGATGTGTTCTTCCTGAATTCCTGTAAGACTTCAGGTAGTAAATCCGTAACCACAAAAGTTCACAGAAGCATACGATACTGTTTCTGGGTGAAGGATAGCTCCCTCTTCCTTAGGAAACATTTTTAACACTATGCTTATATTCTAAAGCAGGCTGGAAAATCACAAAGCCTCAATCTTCTGGCAGAACAATAGAACAAGTAATCTTTAACTGCAAGAAATCCTACAGAAAATTGAGCTATTGTTATCACCATGCTTACCCCAAGATAAAAGGAATTGAAATTATAGAACTTCTGAGGTTCTAGGTACGTTTTCAAGATTTAATTCTAGAACAAGTCAAATTGCACTGGATACAGTGCACAAGTACAAAAGGAAGCAAGACATTACAAAGAGATGCCTTTCTAATGGGAACAACTGATCCAGAAGTGTCACCAGGAAACAGGAAGAAAGAACAGAATGGACATTTACCCCTTTCTAGTTTTTGCAGGAGCAAACCATAACAGACATTCAAGTTATTGCTGTAGAATGAGAGCTACCAAGTTAGAATCCTGCCCCACAGTCTCTCTAAAAGGCTCAGTCCTTAAAAGAAAAAAATGGGGCAATTAAACCCTCTATGTCACACCAGATGGCAAAATTAGCCAACACAGAGGAAAGGGCACATGGTGTGAGCCCCTAAGAAAAGGCACTGAAGCTCCACCAAAGACTGTGAGATATAATAACAACCCTCAATCTTCCTCAGAGTCTGTCTGAGAATTTTCAAGGCCCTGAATTAGGTCACCATGTTGTTTAAATTTTTCACTCCTGCATGTAAGTATCCATAGAAAAAGAGAGAACATACAGCACTGAGATACTTACTCAGTCCAGTTGAGTTCTGGTGGAAGCACAGGTACAGTCATGAAAAAACAATTGAGTAACACCGTACACATCATAAAGCCATCAAAATATGTGAATAATAAGTTAAGGAAAAAAGGCTACATTATAAAAAGATGAAATTCATAGAAGGTCCTGGTTTCCACACAAAAAGCATACAGACATTCAAATAATGACTTTGGGTTTGGATATGGTCAGGAGATATGGTCAGGACTTTTTGAGTGTTTTCCAGATAACCTAATAACAGATCAAACCTGCTCATCTGGGTAAACTTCATGATTTACATATAAAAAATGTGCAGGCAGTTTCAGAAGTTAGGACTTTAGTGGCACATAACATGTTTGACAGAAGAGATGAGAAACATAAATAAAAGAAAAAAATGTTCTACTGTTACTTGAAACTTGGAAAAGCTCCATTTTTTGGCAGCAACAGGAGGATGGAATAAAGAGAAATGGGCCACAACTCCATAGTAACTTGGGAGTGTAAGCCTGGGAAAACCATTTGGAAACACTTAATAAACAATAACTAGTGTTCTTTCCTAAAAGGTCACCTGTCACCAATAAAACTGTTTGGGGTTTTTTTTTGTTTAAACAAACAGTGTTTTAAATTTAGGGTTTAATTGAAAGAGAAGAGTAAATTTAGTAATTTCTAATAGCAGGAATACACATTCAAAGTTCCACTGAAAGTATCTATTTCTACAAATCAATAATTCCAAATGAAAAGAGATGTTTGGCATAAAAAGCAGAAACTACTCAGTTGATGGTTTTGCACCTGCAAATTCTTCTGGCATTCTCCAAACCACAGTGTTATTGTTTCAAAAATATGAAAGATGGGCACTCTTCAGAAGATTCAAAACTTGAGTGTGAAATACGTTTCTTAGGATAACATGAAGCTCTTCCAGCAAAGCTTCACCATAAATCCCATCTTTCATATTTTAGTAAGTAGGGAGTCCCTGTTTTGCTTTGTTTGTTTGTATGTGTTTAATTTCACCTTGTGACCCCAGGACAGACTTAGAACAAGTTCTGGAACAGGGCTACAATATCAGACAATAGCCTCTAAAGGCTGTTTCATACCAATATCTGCAAAATTGATTTTAAATATGAACTTCTTCACATTTTCATTTGTACCAACATCATGAAAATATCTCAGTTATTGTAAAATAAGATTCAAAATAACTTTTAAAAAATCTCTATCACAGCCATACATTCACATTAATACAAACAGAGGAACAGAATGACAGAAAGTGATACAGAATATTTTCAAATTCAAATAAAGGAAACCAATGAAAGGATATGAATTAGTCAAAATTTTAATTGCTGCTTTTCTGACTGGATTGAAAGGACCAAATATACACAAGGCAGGTGTGGCAGTAAACCGGAAAATAGTCCTCCTTTTATTTATCACCATAAAAGTCTACGAAGAAAAGATTCATAAGATATAAAGTATTTAAATGAATTAATTTGTGGGTTTACTCTGGACCAATTTTTTTGATTGTTAAATCCACGACAATTAAATTTTTTGCCATTTAATTGAAGAGGGATTCCTAGAGCATCTACTGCAGACACTCCTAGAGGCAACAACACCAACCCCTTTGCAACCCATGGGGGATATGCAATTTAAATATGGTACAATAAACAAAACCATTGATACATAAAATAACAGAAAATTAATTTACAACAATGCAAATTACAGGGGTTTGCTACACAGAGTGCTGGAAATATCTCCAATGTGCCTCCCCTACTTGGTATAATCTTTGCAATTCAGAGAAAGCATCAGCAATTCCAGCATGATCTACTCTTGGACAGGCACTGTTTATACCAGAGGGAGTTCAGCCTCACAGGCATCATAGGAATTGCTCTGGAAAACAAAGCATCCCTTATCCCAGAATATATTTCCTGTAAAAGTGTATCAATTATGTGTATTATGTCTTCATAATTAAATCTGACTGCTGACTGGAACTGAAGATACATCTTCATGGCATAAAGCAGAGCACACCTTAGCACTCATGCCCCAAAAGAGGTCACTAATGTCGAAAGAGCTGTCTACAGAACAACCAAAACCCAGCATCTCCCAGCTACAGCTTTTACTATCTCCTAAGAGTTCAGCAGACAAAGTTAAATCAAAGAAAAGCTTTGGGAAGTTTTAACCTTGTGATCACTGTAGTATGGATCAAAATCCTCCAGGGGTTCCCCAATGAGCTCTGATGGAATGTCCCCATAAAGAGATGGCAGCTTTTTGCACATTTTCAGATCAAGCTGGGGAGCAGGTTGTTCTTCTTCAACTCCTTGGTGCTTATTCTTTTCTTTTTCTTTGTCTGGCTGCTTTTTTTTCTCAGCAATTCTTTGCTCAATTGCTGCCAAGGACTCAGGGGTGAAAAGTCGAAAGCTGTTGGTTTCTGATGGCCAACACCAGCGATCCATTTTTCCTTCTTAATGTTGGTTACTAGTGCTAGAGGTACTTTAAGAAAAAAAGCTATTAACAATTAGAAAATAACAGAAATAATACACAACTTTAAACTACTATCTATTAGATAAATGATTTCTTCTGTGAAACCCCATATCAAAGTAGAATAGAATAGAGCAGAACAGGAATAGCCTGTTTCAGTTGGAAGGGACCTACAACAACCATCTAGTGCAACTGTGTGAGCAATTCAGGGCTGTGGAGTAATGAACAGGGTTAAAAGTTAAAGGAGAATAAGAATTACAGAGGAGACCCAGCTGCTGCTTCCCACATGGAGCATGGTCATGACACCCCACAATAGTTCCCCAAAAACAGTGATAAGCACCTGTTATGGGGGATGCAACGGAGAAGGGAGTAACATGAAGGGACTACAGCCTCCCTCCACAAACATCCTATAGGAAGGGGCACTTGGTGACCCTTTGTAGTTCAAAGACCGTGTCGTATCTGCCCACCAAGGAAGACAGATGCCAAGGACGACTACCCAATTAAGTATTTATGACTAGATTCTCTCAAACTCCACCTAAACTTAAAGAAATAGTATAAAGCGAAGTTTGAAATGGAGAAAGGAAGATTTCCACCACTACTGCTGGATAATATGCTCCCTAATACGTTGGTGGATTGCTTTGTATTAGACTTTGTGTTTGTGCCTGCTTTATAGTACCGTTAGATCGTTTTTAATATGTTTTTGCAGAGGCAGACACTATCAGCGACGACCTATGAACCTTATTAACCTGCCACGATTTGTATTAAAAAAGAGTGTTATTCAGTAAATTGTTAGGGTGAGTCCTATGTAAGTGCTGACAGTTTGCCAGTGGCTGAACAACACGTCAAAAGGCAATTCCCCGATGAAGGCAATTGAAACACCCTCTGATCTTGTGAATCTGTTTGGTGAAGAGTCCCCTTGCGGGATACCTGACAGACTGATTGGACGGACATGGATTCATTTTCCCTGGGTCACTAAGAGACAAATAAATCCCCCCTCTCTAAGGGTTGGACGAATTCCTCCCCCTTTCACATGACAAGGGCTGACCATGTTAAAGCCTGTTAGTAAGGGCTGTCACTGTCAAAGTGCCTCTTGAGCACTGACAGGCTTTGGGCATTGATCACCCCTCTAGGAAGCCTGTTCAAGGGTTCAGTCACCCTCTTGGTAAAGAACCTTCACATCCTTCCTAAATCATGGGGCCCAGAACTGCACCCAGTGCCCCACGTGAGGCCACCCCTGTGTTTGCTCTGCTTGTTGCACCCAGGATATAAGGCAAAACCAACTAGGAGCTCATTCATTTAGAAAAAAGATTAATGTAAAACAAACCCAACAAAGATCAACACCTGAGTCTGGGTCTACCCTGTGTAATTCAGGTTAAGGAAGTGATATTTTTTTCCTTTTCAGCTAGGAAGTGAAAAAGTCACACCTCTATCAGAACTCTGACAGCCATCTAGTTGTTTCTCTCTGTAGATGCCTAAAGTATCAGCAGCCTTGCACCTCAGTTACTGTCCCTCTCTACTTCCTGAAAACAGAATTTAGTTCCACATCTCCCAGCCCTGTTGCTTACATGTGATCACAGAATGGTGTAATTGGAAAGGTCCCTGAGGCTCATCAGAGCCTTCCCCTCCACAAAGCAAGGCCAACACTGAATTTGGCTCAAATTTTTCTGCGGCTGCATTTTGAGAACATTCAAGGGGAACTTTAAATTGGCAAATCACTGTAACTCTTCAGTTACTAATGCCTAAATTTATCACACTATTGTAGATGACAGCAATTTACACGACTGCAGTTGTCATCCACAAAAGATGAAAAAAAATTTACTCACTACAGTACAGGATGACTTGTCCTTTGTGACTGATTACTCCAAATTAATAAACACTTTGTTCACCACCGAGTCTTTAAAATATTACATTTTTGATTGCTGAGGTCCAGCTGTTGCTACTTCTGTTTTGTGAGCTCATATGCGGACCATGTAAGAGAATCAATACTCTCCTGTAATTACAGCTGTCTGCTTCAGCTGCCGATATATTCCTTTAAAAAGAACACGCAAGCAAGAATGATTGTGCAACAATTTTGTTTGGGTTTATGGGACTTGGGTGGTTTTTCTTTTCCTCCTTTGGGACTTTACAAGCAAGTTCAGATCTGATCAGAAACCACAGGTCAGAGATTATAATTTGCCATGGTAACAAAATGGAACCAAAGAACTGGTACTTTGCCAAACCACACAAGTCCATTTCCAGTTGAAAGCTCAAAAGATAAAGTGAAATTCAAGATGCTCTTTCCTTTTTTTTTTTTTTTCACTTTTAATAATTCTAAGAAGATCAATTTGATCTTCAAAGCAATTTTACAGGACAACAGAGAGACTGAGCTTTTAGGGAACTACATTGACCGTAACAAATGAAGCAAAGAAAACTGAAGCACAGTAAAGCACAATCGCAGTCACTAAGGGGCATTTTGAGGAGTTTCTCAAGATAGGAAAACTAGTAGGAACATAAACATAAAAATGACCTTATTTGTGTTTCAATGTAACCTTAGCATGAATTATAATCACTTCTGAGTCCCAAATTATTTCTCTCCATTCCCTTGTCTAGAGCCACCCACCCAATATTTCCTGTGAGCACCTGGATCTGAAAAAAATAAAGAGCAAACTAATTGCTTAGTCTGGTTTTAGGATGCATTTAGTGGATTCCTCCACAGGGGAATAAACATGTGTTCTTCTCTTCATCTGGAATAAGAAAAAATGAGAAAGCAGATCAGAGCAACACCTTAGGCAACAGGACAAGAATTCTCTCTTTTCTGTGCTGTACAATACCTTGTCAAGAGCTACAACTATCACCTACTCAGTTTCCCTAAAGAGTAAATACTTCTGCTGTCTGACCACAATTTTCTTTATTTAAGTCTCAATAATTACCAGCAGATCTAAGAGATTTCAGTTCCTTTATAAAATCAAACTTGGACATTTTAGAGGACTACTGCTGTTTTAAACATGCGTGGCCATTTCTTCAAACTAGTGCTTTGTCTTTCTACTTCCCACTTACTCCCTCAACCCAAGAAAAACTTTGTGTTTGGATTGTTTGGATAAAAATCTACCACTGGGTTGTTTTGGGGGGCTTCTTTGAGGGGAGTGTTGTTTTGTTTGGTTTGTTTTTTTAACAGATGTAATATACAAAGTTACTCGCAATATCAAAAAAAAAAAGCCAATGTAATATAATATAATCACTCATTACTTCCAAAATCGGAAATGTATGCAACAGGCTGGACTGTACACTGCTTAAACATCTTGAAAAAAGTCACCCACCAGCATTTTTGGAAAAAAGGCATTCCAGAGGCAAAGAAAATTCACTGTGTCAAGATTAAACAGTACTACAGCCAGTTTGAGGAACGCCATGCATAGCTGAGACAACAAAACAAGACAAAAAGCAGTCAGTAATTAATACGAGAAATGTATCAGTGTTTAGTAAAATGATTTCCCAGCACATGGATGTTAGAGGAAGAGCTACATATTTACAGCAATAGAGTGATTCTACATTATAGGCACATTTTCTTATATAGATGCTCCCTGTACCTCAAGTAAAACCATATCTAAGACTTAAAAACCTACGGGTACATATTTTTCTATATATAGACACAGACTTGTATACATATATCCCTGAATATTTTGATCAAAATTCACATAGATTTAAACGAAAAAAATAAGCAATTGAGATTTCACAGAGTATAAAAATATTTAGCAAACGCAAAATACTTACAACAACCCCATCAAAATAAAAACCTTCACCCTGCTTTCTGAAGCTAATGTTGGCTGGCTTTTATCTGCAAAGAGACAGAAAGTCTTTGTTTTCTCATCTTCACCACTCCATTCCTAAGAGCATCCTTGCTCCCTGGCCATCTCTCACGCAGACAGTTTTCTTATGTATTGGGATGCCTGGGGGAGAGATGGAGGGAGGAGCTTGGTTGTGCTTCTGACAACACTAAACCAAATTTTGTGATCTCACTGACAACACTATATAAAACAGAAAAGTGCTTTGGTGATGCTTTTAAAGAATAATCACCAAAATAATCATCCATTGTTTTCTTTCTGCTGAAATTATATTACATTTATTAAAAGCAAAGAGGGATTTTTGTTTAATTGGAAATATATGTGTAAAATGTAAGAAAGTAAAAAGTTTCCTGTTCCAAATGTCATTACGAGGTTTTAACCACCTGCACTTTTAGGCATACATTAAATATTGGCACCAAATTTACCTTGCAGTAAAAGCTTTTGGTTAGTACAAAACTGATGGTAAATATAGTTATTTCTCTTAGTTACATCAACAGAATCCATTACTCTCTAATTTTTTTTTTCTTCTTTATTGAGGAGGATATAAATCTTTCCTGATGATAAGGGAGCTACTCTGAGTTTTGCTGGAAGAATTCTACTCAAGGAACTGTGCTGTCCTTAAAAGCCAGGCTGCCCTAATGCAGGCAAACGGACAGAGAGTGATCAAACACTTTGCTTGATAGGTACTATCAGGGAAGGGAACAACTCAAAGTGGCTTTAAAACAAATAAAGCCCTAAGTGTTCTGTGGGGCAAGCAATAATAAGACATTTTAAGTTGCAGTGTAAGTTATTTTCCCAGTAAGCAAGAGAACGTTCTTGAGATCAGTTCAATTAAGAAAGCAGAATTTTAAAGATCACTGAAGCATCACTATAATGGCGCTGTATTATTCTGCCATGGTCAGAAGCACCCACATTTATGATGCTCAGTGTTGGTTGGCAGGGGACACTGTTGGATCACTGGTGGTCGCCACATGGGGCCCCTTGGTGTGCTGAAGGAGCCGCAATGGAGCCCTTCCCTCCCTTCACTGGGAAGGGGAAAAAGGAGAAAGAAGGGTTCTTCCCAAGGGGGACTCACTCTGT
This sequence comes from Oxyruncus cristatus, assembly GCA_013399855.1. Lineage (NCBI taxonomy): Eukaryota > Metazoa > Chordata > Aves > Passeriformes > Cotingidae > Oxyruncus > Oxyruncus cristatus. The sequence continues at coordinate 8,721 of VXAY01002952.1, read as the reverse complement.
CCGCGGCTGGCTGTGTGACTTCCCCTTCCTTCGCCGATGTGCACAAAAACTGCTGCCAGAAACATGGGAGCAGAGGAGGGAAAGAAATAATTTTCTTCCCAAATAGTTCCTCTCTGATGAAGTCCAACAGGTCTATGCGGAGGGGCAGAAACAGGGTGCAGGTAAACCGGGGCCAGGAAAAAAAACCAAACAAACCAGCCATGCAGCCAGGCTGAGAGCAAAGCCACCTCAGAGCTTTTTTTCCAACCCACACCTTGTCTCAGTTCAGGCAACAACAAACTGTCCTTTTCCAGGAGAGGGAAAAGCAAAGACTCCCCACAGAATTTCCAGGGCCATCAGCCTGCAATGTCAAATCTGCTGGCCAGCTCTTTTGTGTTAGTCAAATACTCAAGGCAAAACCAGCCTGCCCATTCAACATCCCTCCCACACAGTGGGGCAGGGGGAAGGGAAAAATTCCCTACTTAGGTTTTAGAACAAGTGAACCCATGACAACCATTAAGTACCAAAACAGCTTGTGAACACTTGTGGCCTTCTCAAAAATTCAAAACCATTAGTATCTCATCACTTTAGAGCTTTGTTTTTTTCATCCCCACCTGTCTCTATATACATATATATGTACACGTATGTACACAGATTTGCATAGGGCAATAATTCTTTATAACACAGATCTGGAGCACTGTAACAATTGTCAACTCTGATGCTTACAGCTCATAAGTGATACTTCCTACAGATTTGTCATGAAGGAACTTCACTGCTCAGCAATAAAATTTCATACTCTTTGGTAATTCAAGCATTTGCATTGCAATGAAGATTATTTGCAGAGATTTCTGTTTATTGCAGCTGCAACTTCAGAGAATTTGCAATTCTCCTTCCTGTCCCTAACCTCAACTGGCATACAGGTAATGCCATGCCCACAGTTTGGGAAACACTATAACCTCTGGCATATCCCGTTAATTTCAAGGCTGACTAATTTCAAGACCTAGATGAGATTCCAGGAATGTCTTACAAAATATCATAACCCTGGAACAAGATTAATAAGGGACACCAGGCAAAAATAAACCAAGAAAAGGAGTGGGGAGGTCCATGTTCTTTGTTACACTTGGAACACAGAATAACTAAATATTACATATACAATAAAACCAAAAACAACACACAGAGAAACTAATACCATGCAAAATATCTAAAGGCATGAGTCTGTCACAGAAAAAATGAGGGGCTCTGGCAAATAAATATCTGTGAGATATATAAAAGGTGCACCCTAGACTGTTTTAGGAAAGAATCTAAGAGTGTAAAGTACATGGTGTAATTGTCCAGGTACTAAGTTGTATGTTTGACATTTCCTTTTTTTTCGTGCTGCACAATGAAATAAGAAATCACATAGACATGAAATTTGTTATTTGGTAAATAACTAATTGACTTTACAGAACAACAGGAAATAGCTTTTATGGTAAGTACACATTAAATGCATTGTTACACAAAGTAGCTCTCTGCCTAATGATCTAATGTACACTGAAGCAGTCTGAAAATTACGTCAGTGCCTGAAACTCAAGTTATTCCCTCTGTTCCTTCTTAGTGTTCTGAAAAACAGTATTAGTATTCTTGAAGCTTTTTCATTTCTCAAGAGTAAGATGCTAAAAGCAAAATATTGCTGCTACAATCTCTGAAAGATTTTCAGCATTTCTTGCAGTCTTGCTGAGATAGTTTATGAGGTCTCACCTTTTATTGCATGGCTCCAACCACAACACAACAACGAAATGACAAATGTAAGAGCCCTAGCCACTTGGTTTCAAACCTATTCATTACTCTAGCTCCCCATAAAGTTAAAGTCTAAACTTCAACATGTCAAGAATGCAACTTGTAAAAACTATATAATACCACACAGCTTTATAAATTAAAAACCAACAAAAAACCCACAGAATCACAGAAGGGTTCTGGGCAGGAAGAGACTTTAAAGATCACCTAGTGCCAACCCTCCCCTATCCCTTCCACTAGACCAGGTTCCTTGTTGCCCAATCCAGCCTGGCCTTGAACACTTCCAGGGATGGGGCACCCGCAGCTTTCCTGGGCAACCTATGTCAGAACCTCACCATCCTCACAGGGAAGAATTTCTTCCTAATATCTAATCTAAAGCTTCCCTCTCTCAATTTGAAACCATTTCCTCTTGTCATCACTTGTCTTGTCACTACAGGGCACTACTTGTAATTAGTCCATCTTTCCTGTCGGCTCCCTTCAGGCACTGGAAGGCCACAGTCAGGTCTCTGCTGTGAGTGCACATCGATGGCTCATGTCCAGCCTCTCAACCATCAGCACCCCCAAGTCCTTCTCCAGAGGGCTGCTCTCGATCCATTTGTCCCCCAGCCTGGATTGATACCAGGCATTGCCCCGACCCAGGTGCAGCACCTTGCACTTGGCTTTGTTAAACCTCATGAGGCTCACATGGGCCCACTTCTAGAGCTTATCCAGGTCCCTCTGGATGGCATTCCATCCTTTTGGAGTGTCAACTGCACCACTCAGCTTGATGTCACCTGCAAATCTACTGAGGGTGCACTTGATTCCTTTGCCTGTGTCATTGATGAAGATGTATGTAGAGACAGACATAATTTTGGAACAATTTGTGACGGAAAGTTAGAAACTCAGTTTTTGCTAGGAAGGCTTTCTGCCCAACTGGTAACTCTTTCTCAAAGGCAATTTCAATGCTTTTCCCCCCTGCATAGCAAGAGAAGTTCTGAGCCTCTCTCTCTGATATGTGAGAGGAGAGAGAGAATCCTAACATACAGAGGCCTTGAGAAGGTGGAAGAGAAATAGTGAGGATAAAAGAGGCCCTGAGGGGGCAGGAACTCACCTTTTTTTTCCCTGGAGGCCCGATGCGCTGCATTGTAAAAAAGTGGTCCTTGTATCTGAAATAAACCTTTCTTTTAATCTTTCCACTGCCTTGGAATTCTTGGGAAGAATACGTGAGTTTGTTCACCTTACATTTTTGGTGTAGAATTGGCAGTTCCCCAGAGTAACCACGGAGTGGTTGTGGAGGAGATCAAGGACTGGGGAGGCCTTGTCAGTGGCTCCCTGTGCCACAAGACATCTTCAGCCTCTGTAGCTGCCTTTTTCGCCATGGTGTCTCTCCTGGAAGCCTGGTTTGCTGTGAGGTGGAGGTGGGCCAGGTGGGATGGGTTCTGCTGACAGGATTTGGAATCCTAGACCAGGAGATTGTGTCCTTGTGGGGCCAAGTAGCGGCTCAGGAGCAGCAACTTGATGGCCTGGAGTGTGCGCGATGCTTGGAACATGCAGCGTGACAGCTGAGGGCTGCTGCTTACCCTCTTCTTGACCAAAATGGAACACTCGCAGACAATCATCTTTGTCTGAGGAGCACTCAAAACAGATCAAGCCATGCTGGCTTTTGGCCAGCACAGTTGGGAGCTGGAGCTTTTGGTGTCCCGTACCACTGGCGCACAGCCAATGGATCAGGGTGCAGGTACAGTCTTGCCTAACTGAGTTTTTGCCCTTATGGATCCCTCTGGGCGTCCAGGGAGGTGGGATGGAAGTATTTTGATGGAGTCTTTGGACTCCAAAGTTGGATTTGGACCTAGGCCAGCAGACGTTGGCCTAGTGCAAGCCTGACATTCAGTGAGGCTACTTTTGCTCAGGGGGGCGGTGCAGACTGCAAAGGCGTGTTCCCCAGAGGCTTTGAAACAGTCAGGACGGAGATGGGGCGATTGCGTACGGGAAGTTTTGTTCCTGGCAGCAGCCAGTGGGGAAGTAAAGCCCCCCCTCGCCTCCCCTCTCTTTCCCCTGCAGCCGTTCGGAGCTGTCTCTCCTGGCAGGGACTGGTGTGGGGGCACTGGCTCTGCTGGGCTGCTGTGGGGCCCATCACTGGGTGGCCCCAACCCACTTGCTGGACTTCTGATGCTGAGAAGGACTGTCTAGTTTGTTTTGTATTTCTGGTGTGTGTTGGCCCCTTTGATGGCTCTGTTTCGAGTGCTATTCGGGCAAAGATGATTATCTGCGAGTGTTCCATTTTGGTCAAGGAGGGGTAAGCGGCAGCAGCTGAGGCCGCCGTGGCGGGAAGATAAAAACACCTTGGCCACGTCTGCCAGCTCTCTTGAGCCTGCTCGAAACTCATATAGTGTTTGGCAGCTGTTATGTATGACCTTGTGGACACAGCCCACCATTTGCTTCTTGGCAGGTGCCTGCCTTAACCCACTTTCCTCCCTGCTTCTGTCAAAGAAGTGGTGGTCCATGTCCCTCAGCTAATTGATATGCAGTGGGGAGGTTCTTCTGCTGCATTCTTTGCTAAATGTCTGCTTCTCAAGTTTCCTGTGTTTCAGGTGTTTTCCGCAACCCCCAAGGCCTTCTCCAAGGCTTTTCTTGGAAGATGAGACAGAAAGACTTCAGAAAGTAAGTTTGTAATGCCTGCTGAAGCCAAAGTCAGACTTGCTATTAACTGGTGGCAATTAACAATAGTATTTAAACACAGTTGCTCCATCTTTGTAATTTTCACCAGAAATATTGAATGGATTTTTCTGCTTGGTTACAACACAATATAACAATGTGACAAACTTCTTCTCTATCACTTCTAGCCACAATTCTGACCCCTACCTAAAGCTGTTCCAGTTGCTGGGTGTGCTATTTCTACAGGAGCACTCACTCTAAATGTGAGTTTGAAAAGCATATTTTGGGACACCTTCATGCATGACTGAAGTCTGGGGATGTTGAGACAGAATGTTTACCTCACTTGTGGCTTTGGAAAGCGACAGTGCTGACGACACACTTTTCAAGCACAGTATTGTGTTGTGTTCAGGGAAAAGATGCCCTGATGGAACTCTCCTTCTGGTACCTTTCATAGAATCACAGAATGGTTTGGTTTGGAAGGGACCTGAAAGATCCTCCAGTTCCCACCAACCTACCATGTGCAGGGAACCTTCCTCGAGAGGTTATTTCTTATCATATAACTTGACTACATAGGGGCTCTCCTTGAGTCCTGAAGAAACACTGGATAGTGCAAACATTGCAAGGTTAGCAGTAACTAAGGAATACCAGAAGGTAAAAGGACCGTTTCCACAATCCCTTTAAGGAGCCTGTTTTTCAGGGATACAGGGCAACACAAAGGGAGGAAAAAACTTTTACTTACCATGGGTCAGGTGCATCCGATTTCTACACAGGAAAAGTGATAAAGGGAAATGCAAAATGAAGATCTGCATCACCACTAAGGAGGAAAGGTTAGTTTGTATTACACTGCTGGCCCTCAGGAATTCCCTAGGAGCTTTACTTTTTTATTCACGGTGTTTCCTAACTGGAGTCATCCAGTTTTCCTTTGTTTCTGCTGTTCCCTGATTTAAGTATCACCCTTCACGAACAGAAGAGAATATTCTTCCGCTGTGTTCCAAGTGTGCCTGACCACTTCTCATGAAGTTGACATATATCCAGGCAGTTTAACCTGGAGGAATTCACAGTTCCAGCTACCAGAATTGCCAAAAGTTCCCACCTGTTCACTGCTCTTACCTCATCACCATCTATACACTTCTTAAAGAAACTCTACATTGCCTCAGCAGTGCCTTTTGGACAATTGTAGTGCAAAGAAGCTGCAACAGCTGGATATCTCCATTCTCCTTTCAACCCTACAATTGCATGCTAAGGCAATTTGAATGCTTAAGCATTAACAAAGCATTGGTCAGACTTCTAAATTTGCTCTGTGGTGAATTCAGGCACTTTTATATGTTTCTGAGGTAAAATAATCACTAAGGATGTGTTCATGCCAGGTATGATTTTTGCAAAATTGCTGCCCCTGCAATGGAAATAAAATGTTCATCANTCAGCAGTGCCTTTTGGACAATTGTAGTGCAAAGAAGCTGCAACAGCTGGATATCTCCATTCTCCTTTCAACCCTACAATTGCATGCTAAGGCAATTTGAATGCTTAAGCATTAACAAAGCATTGGTCAGACTTCTAAATTTGCTCTGTGGTGAATTCAGGCACTTTTATATGTTTCTGAGGTAAAATAATCACTAAGGATGTGTTCATGCCAGGTATGATTTTTGCAAAATTGCTGCCCCTGCAATGGAAATAAAATGTTCATCATTGAAGTATTTCTAATTATGATCCAGAGCAGAGAACCTCGTATTGCATTCAAGCAAATAATTTTAAATTACAAAGATAGATTGATTAGTAATTAAAAGTCTCTTATATGACTTTTCCCATCTTTCCTTCTTTTCTAACACGAAAGAAGAAGGCATTCTTACCTCTTGTCTAAGAAACATTTCCTTTTACAGTGATATAAAGATATGTTTGAAACTACCCCTCTAGAAAGCCCAAGGATACAGGAGGATCCTTTTTTCCCCCCCACGATCATTAAGGTCTATCAAAAGCCAGAACAGTCAGTGAACAAGCACCTACTGAGAACTGTGGCTAACTAGAAAGTAGAGGACAGAAAAAAAAATAGAGTCTTGATTTTTTTTTTTCTAACTTATTTACATTCAATTTAATACCTCTGTGCTGAAGTGTGCAAGTTTGACACGTGTTTCACCACAGACTGGCCACATTTTAAACCAGAGTAAATGCTGCCATCTAACGGTATCTGATCACTGAACAAAAGCTGTCGGCTCATTCCAGTTCTCAAGCAACGAAATAGTTTCACCTCACTCTGCATGAAACAACCGAAGCTGGACAGGACCAGGTCTCAAGCAGAGCCACCAATTATCTCTGCATCCCTCTGCCAAGTGTGGCAGCTCCCGAGTGCAAATTCCTGAGTTATCCTAAGAGGTCTGAAAACCTTCTTCATCAGCCTTTTTTTCTGAACTGCAGCTGGTTCTGGAAGTAATCATATAATCATTAAGGTTGGAAAAGACCTCTGAGATCATCAAGTCCAGCCTTTAATCAAACACCACCATGCCCACTAAGCCACTAAGTGCCACATCTACTTGTTTTTGGAACATTTCCTGGGATGGTGACTCCGCCAATTCCCTCGTGAGTCGAAGCTCAACCATAATAAAGTCCATTCAAACCACTATATCTGAAATTTTAAACTCTTAGCTATCCTGTGTCTTTATTTGTCCTGAAATTAACTTAGATTAAACCGTATCTGTCATATTTAATAGTATTTAATACTGGAAATTACAGTAAAAATTGAGTAATTGTTCCTGGTATTTTTGGCCTCAAAATGCTAAATCTTTTCTGATTCCCTGTGAAAAGTAAAACATTTTCAGTTTTCTTGTGCTAATAGGTAGCTACTTTTGGAAAATCATATTACTGTGGTTCTACCCCTCTAAGGACATATTATGTCTTGTAATAAATGAAACTGAAGATACTTCTTCCAAAACAAACAAAAACATTTTTAGTATCTGAAATCTTTATTGAAGAATCTAAACCATATTTTATTAGTTTTTCTGAATCCACCATGACACTTCATCTGAATAACCTAAACTGCAAAACCCAGTAAAATATTATTACACATTGTTCATGCATTTTTTTTTCAGAATCAATCAAATAAATGCTTTTTTTTAATTAAATGTTGTCTCGTAAGATTTACCATGAACTCCTTTTCACATTACTAAGTAACACTTTCTATGACATTTGAGTGAAGTATAATGATGAAATATATGTACAATGATTCTCAAGATTTTCTGGAAGCAATACCTCTTATATAACATCCTTTGATTTTGGTAGCTATGATTTTGATAATTTTCATACAGTAAAAGATACAAAGAACAAATTATATACAACTTTTACACACAGGCAACTGAGAATGATCTGTTAAACCCATTTAGGTGCACGCATAAAGACACCTCCAAAATTCTTAAGCATAAACAAATCCACCCAAAGATGCTAGGAGGAGTATGGTCCCAAAGCCATCAAAATTAGAGGCTGATTACACCTGAGTGTCCTGAATTAGCTCTTTTACAGAAGTGCAGTAATTATTTAATTTTTCTACAATAAAGCCTGGTTGGTTATCTCTAAAGAGATAGACACTATTCTAGAGGATTGTGTGTTTATAAATCTGTGCTTACAACTGATCTTTTATGGATTTCTTCTGTAAACACATGAACTAGAACAAAACTGGCAGGTGAAAAAATTAACCCACCTACTCCAGTAGCTGAGGAAAAAGTTCTATGGCTTAATTTTCCTCCAATATTTAGGACATAGTTGTTCAGATTTTAATCATTTTAAGGAGAATTTGCGAATTTGAACTATCAGAATACTTGAAGGCTGCCATCATTATTCTGAATGTAGAGTATTATGCTCAGGGATTCACATCCATCTCAAAATAAGGGACTTTGCTTTAAATGTCAAAAATGCTGCAGCCTGGGGGAACCTTATGTGTCCAGTTTATTTGTTTCAGTAGTAGCATCATAAAGTCAGGGGAGAGAAGTGGAAGAAACAGGCCGTGATTTATGTATCCTCCTGTCACTACTCTCGTTAAGCATTGATACAATAAGCCTTTGCTTCTCCCGTATTTCTTCTCCAAAGACAGCACTGTTATGTCTATGACGGCGTAAGAAAGATGTAGTTTGGAAAGAACGCTGTATCAAATACCTCCTGAAGGCCCTTTGGATAATAACTGCTGATACCTCCTCTTGTTTTCTTTTAAATGTAGAAGAAATTGGCCTGTGAACAATTTTAGATGGATTGACAATCACTTTTTCTTCAATGAGTAATTTAAGTCTATCAAAATCTCCACATTCTCCCAAGACTCGTTTACTGAAAGCAAGCAAGATGTCTAAGTGGTGGATC